>JANHGB010029958.1:0-36306 GCA_026283785.1 Coracopsis vasa
GTAATATTTACTCTGACCAAGGACTTTCTGAGTCTCATGCTCTGCCAGGGAGGAGGGGAAGCCGGGAGGAAGCAGAGACAGCACACCTGACCCAAACTAGCCAAAGAGGTATTCCATACCACAGCACGTCATGCCCAGTATATAAACCCAGGAGAGTTACCCGGAATACCTCCAAATAGTTTCCCCACCACCAAGGAAGACTTCTAAAATAGCATGTTGAATGCCAAAATAGCGTTATGAGTGCATGGTGTGAGAGGGGATTTTGGGAACATGACACATGTCTTTGTGCTTTGCTTCCACAGTAACGTGCACATGACAGTATCTGATTAACTTCATTAGAATCTAAATATAAATCAAGAGCCTACTTTGCCAAGTCTCAGTAAAATCAGTGAGGATGCAGAATGTTTGCTTTAATGTAAATATGCAGCTGTTGGACTGAAACAAAGTTCATTCCACAAAACTAATCTTTGTTTCTAACTAGAAAGAAGTATCTGCTTAGCTGGAGTTGAGTACGGTCCTCATTTACTGATCTGTAAATATCTGAAACTTTATCAAAGCCTTTCCAGAATTTTTCTCTGTCTCCCAATACCACATCTGGATCATGTGAATGTCATGAAGTATATCATTTTAACTGCATTGATTCCTAATCTTTGGATTGCTAATTCATTACTTTGCAATGAATTTTGCACCTGATCACTAAATTATATGTGTGTTGAAGATTATGCATGTAAATGTGCAATATGTGGATTTTGTTGTTCATTTTCCTGAAACAGGAACTTGAAGCTGCTTTTGAAGTAATGCCTGTCAAAATTTCGTTTAACTAGCCAGATATGTTACTGAACTTTACAGAGGTCTTTTACAAAAGAACTGAATCAGCATATGTAGGTATTTTGGCAGTGCCATCCCAGCTCACAGAGTAACACATTTCTTAGCTTCTAAAATATGTTTTAATTTATGCTTAACTCATAACAGGTTCTTTTAATAGGTGACAGAAAAGCAGCAAGGTGAAATGGGTGGGATGACAACTGAACCTTCCTTCTTTGCAGGTTCTCAGAGTGACCATGAGGGGACTGGAATTTTTGGCTACACCCACATGAAATGTCTAGACTGGACCCTTCTCTCATGCACTACATGAAACATTCAGGGTAAAAGGAAACTTCAAGTAATAAAGTGCACAGTACAAATATGCTGGATACAGAGTAAGCTAACATGAACTCTCTCTGATGTAATTGATCTAAGTCATTGTCATTGAAAATGAAAAATGGCTCATAAAGAACCTGGCAAATATTTTAGTTTGTTTCCTCTTTTCTACATACCACAAAGGGAGAATCTTCTAATGGAAGAAGTTGGTTTGTGAATGTGATGCTGTGTTTCTATGCTTTTTGTCTAGTAGGCTTTTTTTTCTTTCCCCTCAATAGCAGTTACTTACAATTCCACACTATTCCTTGTGCTCTTCCACAGTTTCTTGACCTTCTCAGGCCTCCAAATTCCCAGATGGATAAAAAAGTGTGCTCTGTGACTGTTTTCAAGCTACTACTGAGCTACTTTATTGAAAAGAATAAATACGCTGTTTGGTTGACCAGCTGATGAATGGGAGCTCGAATTGTTGCTCATTCTGTGGGGATATAAATTTGATCTGTTTTTTCTACTCAGCAGCTAATTTTCTTGGGCTTAGTGTTTCTGATGCAACTATTCTAATACCAAACATGGTTGGAATTAGATGATTTATTGAGAAATTTTTAAGAGGGAAGGTAGGCAGCATACCTGAATGAGCTTTGTTTCTTAGGATATCCAGGTGCAATTTAAAAGAAGGATATTTACTCTGGAATAAATAGACTTGTTACTTTCCCTAGCAAATCAAGCAAGATAGGACAATACAGTAAGCCTTATTTGAGCAATGCATCTATCTACATAGCACTGATTCCTGGAAACATTTGCAAGCTATGTAGTAATCTGAAAATTATACTTCCAGAACCAATTTATTCTGCATCCCTACAGCCCTTATAGCATCTCATTTCCTTAAGTTTGTCTATCCATCCAAAATTCAATTTTCTTCTTTACCCTTCCAACTTCACATTTCTTTTCTCACAGTGATGGTGATAGCACTTTTCTTACCTGTCAATCAAAAGCGTCATAGTACCACAACTTCCCTGGTCCTCTTCATCCATTCCTTTAATTATTTTTTTTCTTTAGCACCCACAGTGATTCAGTACTAATCTCATTTACTTTTACTGCCTCTTCAATAGTATCGTTTGCATTTCCTTGAATCCATCCTCTGGCTCCCAATTTCACAGTAATTCAAATTCAGATCGCTTTCCCTTATTTTTAAGGTCCTCCACAGCTATGATACTAATCGCTTGTCTGGCTTGTCTCTCTCTATTTCCTTCTCCACAGCTTCCTCTCTGCAGTGAGACACTTTTTGCTACCTGTCTGTCCATCCCTATCACAGCTTTGTTCATGCCGTTTCCAAAACAGATGTTAAACGTCAGGATTTCTGTTTTCTAAGTCTGCTTTCCAGGCAAATTTCTACCATGTGGCTTGTAAGAAATCAGAGTTAAGAGTATCTAGAGACAATGGGGAGGATACTACTAATGTGTAGAAGGAAAAAGGAAATAATTTTTACATTAGCACATACACGCATATGTATATGTACACATACTCCTGCATATATTTGTTGGAGAGTGCTATTTAGGGCAAGAATAGCCTTCTGGGTGAAACAGCAATCTAATAAATTATGAAATTGATGCTCTTGTAATAATATTCCATTCTTGCCAGGCAATCTCCATTTTCTAACCTCAATTAAAGCTCATTTTCATTCATTATGTTTTAACACTGTGTTCTCCATCCGTATGTCTAAGCATATCTACACACAAGGAAAAGGAGGAAAATAATGCTTATAATCTGTGCATCCCATATGTTTTGTCACTTTGCCAGACTTGTATATTTTTCTTTAATCAAAGTCTGAAAGGATTGGAGGATCCACACTTTCCTCAGATCCTTGGAGTACTGTCATTCCACAGTCACTCCATGCTGATTGTGAAGAAGGTGGTATTTGTCCTGGTCCAAGCTTGTTTGCTTTTCTGTGTCTGAATATACCAAGAAAAATGTAGCAGATTCCTTTTATCTACCTTGGATTTATGACATGAATCTTGGTAGTGTCTTGCTTTTTTGCTTCATGGTAGTAGAAGCTCTCAGCATTGACCTAATTTTCTCTCATTAAGGATCGTGGGGAGTTTTGTTTACCATTACCTTTAGCAGGAGCAGTGATGACAATTCTGAATCATTTTACTAATCCGACCTTTGAATTTTTAATGCTTATAAATTTCTTTTAAGTTCTTGCCTGGCACTTTTGAGACTGGCTTATTGTCCTGAGTATGGATGGCTAACGTGAAATGCAGGTGTCAATGAGACAGAAATAATTTAATTTACTATTTAGAGTTTTAGCCTAGTTTTTTTTTAGGAAAAAAAAAAAGAAATAAGCAAAAAAGGTAAAATTATTCATTTCAAAGTTTTAATGCTTTGACTTTTGAAATTGAAACTCAACCAATTTTTTCTTAGATTGCGTGGGATGAAGGGGGTATTTTGAGTCATTTGAAGTATTTCTTGAGTTTTCTTATGTTTGCAATTCAAGTCCTATATTAGTAATTTTCAAGGGCTGTACCTCTATATTCAAACATACAGTCATCTTTGAGTTCATAGTGGAATGATACTCCCAGATGCTTTGAAATGTAAATGTTCATGGCTTTGGGATGGAGGTTGCAGTTTTTGTTGTGTTTTAGATTTGGGGGTGCCAGCATCAGCAAGTCTGACACAAAGTTTAATTCTTTAGGTCATTGGAGAGATTGAAAAATTCAGACCTTATTTATTTACTTATTTATTTACCAGGTGGAAAGGTAATGTACAGATTTCACTAATATAGAAGAATATGTACCCTTAAAACCATGTGTAAGATCTGTGTGATAATCCAGGGGAATGCGAATGCTCAGCATTAAAAGTCTAATTTCCCATTTTCTTTTTAGTGTAGTCAGTATTTCATTCGCACACACTTTCAATATTCTTGTTGCCTAAATCCTATATTAATGGTTTTGGCCTCCATAGCTGAAAGGCGTAATTCCAGTAATGAGGGGAAATAAGCAGAATGCTTGATGAAGTAGCTAAGCTACCAAACGACAAACAATGTTTCATCAACTGTGTTTTAACAACTGGTATATGAAACTGCCACAGTTTTGTCATTTCCTCACCAAGAAATGCATCTCTTCTTATTACAATGTGGCATGGTATCAAAAGGTTCAAATCAACCAAGATGTTGTGGAAGCATAATATACAGCAGGAATAGAAAACAAGCTAAGAGGAAATCATAGAAAAACTGATGGTTTTAGAAATATTTCATAGTGATACTGTTGTTTTTTTCGCTTCCCTGAGACCTCCAGCACGCCTACTAAATCACACAGCAACAGCCAGAATCGGCAATTACTCCAAGGTAACTGGTACAATCTCTTAGCTAAATTAGTTATTTTGTTCCTTACTCTTCCAGTATTTTGTACTGAAAAGGAAGTTTAAAGTTAAAGTTCCGAAGAAGGTACTAGACTTTAAAATATCTCTTCTTTTGTCTGTTTCTTTCTTCTGGGAGATTTATAGGATAGAAGTTGTTCAATTGAGGGGAAGAGGAGAGATCAGAGATGGCGAACTTAACTTCTAAATTACTGACAGCTGAGTTCCCAAGGCTGTATGCTTTGTTCATTATTTGTAATACATCTTTTCTAGCTGTTGAAATACATTTGTGTAATAATTAAAATAATTATTTTTAGTTAACTGTTTCAGTTATTTTTAGCAGTATTCCACAAAAACTACTGAATATTTTTTAAAGAAAAGAAATTAAAATACAAGTTTGTTAGGAAGGATGATTTTTTTCACCAGATACATCTTGAATGCCTTCTATTAAAACTTTGGTTTCCTATTTCCCCTTGTAGCTAGTGCATTATGATACTTTTTCTAAGCAGTAATAATACTTATCTGCAGCCTGCCTTTGCAGGAACATTTACATATATGGAAGCATCTGCATTAGAGTTTTTGCTTATAGCATCATGTGGTTACAGAGTGGATCACCTGAATATTTCTATTTATTGCGAATTTTATTAACTCCCACAGTTTTGGTGTGCATGAACTAAGTCTGTTTTCGAGGAAACAAAGTTGGGAGCTGTCATCCTAGATGCTCCATGTCCCAGGAAGGACATAGCAATTCTGAACCAATAGCTGGTTCCTTGGGCATTTCCGAACCTCAGATATAGTAGAGTATTTATACCGGCAAACCAGGCTAGCCATGTTTCATCTAGAAGGACTCTGGAAGGAATTCCTAGGTTCTAAAAACCCCAAACCATGTACAGGCCAGGAAAAGGACATGCAGATCTGCCTGCTACATCCTGTGGCTGTTTAGCTATCAGGTAAAATGGTGCTCATCTGTTTAAAGGTAAAAAATAATGTGATGTGTGGTAAAGCCAGCCCTGGAGAGACTGGAGAGTAAATGAAATATCTACAAGTTTTTTGAAGTGCACCATTGACATATGGGAAGCTTTGTATGGGGAGAGAGAGGGTCTGCTCAGAAAGTATCCTGATCCCGTTAATTGCTTGCTCATTATTCCACGAGCAAGCTTCCACATTATTTCCTGGTTTCAGATAAGGCACAGATGGAAATCCATTTGATGCTATCAGCTCTTTGGAAGTGATTGGGCAATATCTGCCTGATTAGAAAGAAAAACCTACAAGAAGGAATTTTTATTAAATGCATAGTGCTCTTTGCGCAAACTGACATGAAGTTTTGTTCCGGTCATTTCTTATGTATTTAGTTGAACATACCAGTACCATGTCTAGTGCTGTCATTTTTCTAAGTACATTTAATATACGAATAAAAACACTCATGGAGACTACTGTCGCAAGATTGCATTCAGTCTGGCAGTAGTGAATTGTCTCAATGTTACATGAGAAACATGAGAGAGACCAGATCAGTTCAGACCTTTTCTGACAAACTCTTATGTCTGACAAAGGCCAGCAGTGGATGTCTAGAACACGGCAAAAATGTAATGGCATTTCCTGGATTGTCCCAACATGTCATTTGGTCAGGGTCTTTCCTAGATAGTAGTAATGCTTTGCATTGTATCACCTTCTAAGGACTAGAACTTTTCTTTTATATGTATACCAACTTTTATGAGCTGTAGTTCTTTATAGGGCAAGGTCATTACTCACATTCTGTTACACTTATGACTCTATGCATTTGTGCCATGTCCCCCTAACCCTGCCATATCTTTTCCAGGCTGAAGAGTCTTAGTCTGTTTTGTCACTACTTGTGCAGAAAACATTTATTACCTTGATAATCACTGTCATTCTCCTCTGAAACTGCACAATTGTCACTGTGACTTTTTTGGTGTAGGAACACTGTAACTTACAGTATTTAACCAGAAGGTGCAGAATAGTTGTCTACGTTGTCGTAATGATAATTTCTGATCCATTTTTTGTTTCTTTCTTATTTATTCCCAAACATGTATTTGTTTTTATTT
Source organism: Coracopsis vasa (assembly GCA_026283785.1). NCBI lineage: Eukaryota > Metazoa > Chordata > Aves > Psittaciformes > Psittacidae > Coracopsis > Coracopsis vasa. The sequence goes on from JANHGB010029958.1 coordinate 6,552, forward strand.
CTATTGATCATTATATTGATGGGTTTGGACAGCTGTAGCCTCTCAGTGTATATGTAGAGTTGGAATTGTTGTTTCTATGCATGATTAACTTTACATTTATCTATGATGAATTTCATCTGCCCATCACCTAGTCTCCTAGAGTTTCTCTGTTCTTTGAAAGCAGCCATCTATTTTGCTACCATGAATAAGTTACTATCAATCACCAACGCACTATGGCACTTCATTATTCATCCACTTTTCTGTTTTCCAACCCTGTGAGGACCTTCATCATCATCCTATGCCTAATTTTGTTAAGAGTGTTCTTTTTGTGATCTTATAAGACATCTTCTGGCATTCCAAGTGCAAAATGTGTGCAAATCTGATTTATCACTATAATTGTTCAATCCTTCAGGAGACCTCAATAATTTGGGAAGCAGTGTCCACTTAAAAGAGCTATATCGAACCTTCCCAATGTATTTTATTCCACTGTTCACTAATTCTATTCTTTATTTTGAACAACAGATCATCTGTTTCACCCTTGATTTCTCTTCGATCTCTATGGTGAGTATAATCTGTAACTGAAGAATCACTATTATGTCAATTTATTCTGTAACTTTTTCTACCAGTATTTCACCTTGAGATGCATCACTGGTATTTTTCTTGCAAAGAAAGGTATTTCAGAATATGCACTTAGATGGATATCCTTGGCAAATGCATAGATTGGTTTACCTACTCTGCATACTCCTACTGCACTTTAATGTTCTATTTTTTCTGTGGTCCTTTTGACATGCTTCTTAACTTTTATATGTTTGAAAACTTGAAAACATTTGAATATTTATTGTCTGGCTTCAGGTCTTTTGAAAGTTGTTCTTAAAGCTCATGTTTGGCCTGCTGATAGGTGGCAAAGATTGTGATCCCTTCTATCTTCCTCATTTGCACAAATCTTCACTACTTGAAAGCTGACTTCCTGATTTTCATACCTTCTCCTGCCTTGGTATTTATCTAGCTTTTTCTCAACTTTATCAGATCTTCTTAGAAGTGATATGCATATGACCTGGGCCTATAATAATGTAGTTTCAATGTAGCCTACTGCAAGAATGTACCCTTTTGTCTGTCCTTCACAATTTTAATAATTTCCTTATTCTTTGTAATTCTTCATTTCACAGTTTGTAATATGAAACCTTAGTAGACTTTGTGAATCTGTTTGTTCCTATATGGATGTCCAACCCAGGCATATTTTTGTTTGCTTGATTAACTTTTATACAGAGCAGTTTAATACTTTCTTTGAAATTTGAAAAGACTCCTTGCATACAAATAAATAACCTCATTGGAAAAGAAATGAGATTATCGCTGCAAATGCTAAGTGTTGGATGTGTGAATCTAGTTTTCGTGTTCAGGCTTGACTTCTGATGAGTTTCTAAATTAAACTTCACATTGATTCCATTTTAAATGAGTCCCTAATAAAGGTTGTTACCTTGACAATGAGTTAGCTAAAAAGCAAAATCGCCAAAATATCACTTCTTTTAAAAATGGGATTGTTCTAAGCAGTCATTAGAGCTTGACATTCTGGTTTCCGCTGCTTTCTGCAGACATCCAGCTCTTAAAATTATACTGCATTGGGCTAGGTTAAAGTTTTCCATAAGAAGTAAGTTGCGTAGTGATGCAGTTACTTTGAAATTGTTTTTTTACTTTTGTTTATTATTGTCTGTTTACTGGAATTAACTTTTTACTCTTGACAGGAGCTTTCTTAAAAAGCCATTATCTTGATAATCGGCAGTCAGGACAGGTTCTGAAAGGACGGAGGACGTACACAATGAAGCACATTGAATTTGAATGAGACTTCTTTAAAAGTCTCATTTACACTGTTAACTAGTTAATAATGTCTAGTATTACCCTTCTCATTCACTGCTTGTAGGTCATTGGCACATGACACCCTCTGTAACATTTTAATGTGACAGAAAACTCAATAAGATCTGACTGGAAACATGATACAATATCTTAAGTTTCAAGATGGCATTTGTTTCATTTACAGCTCTGCTGTCCTTGCTGATACAAGCTTAGTTCTATGGGTGGGACTGGGATAATTATCTTGTGTGCTGTCCTGGTTAGATCATGACATGTGCCAAAGACAAGACAGTTCGTTCAAAATGGTGCCTGGAGCTGCAATCAGTGTTTTCAGGAAAACAGCAAACTAGGCTTTTTAACATGACACTAATCCTCTCCTAAACAATTACTGAGAGCTGACCTTCAACTTTTCCGTTTAACAAGTTTAGGTTTACATTACACGTCTGGGTTTTCTAAAATGAGATTGGAATATCCCTCTCTCTGGAAAAAAATAATTATAGAAAATGTTGCAGAATGGCTGATTCAGTTTGGTTTACTGGAAGTAATAAATACCTCAGTTTGCAATACAAATAAGCACTGTTAAAAGCAATTCTGTTTAATCTACTGTTCATGAAAGGAGCTGAAATGATAGTTTTGAAGACTGAAGACCTCTGTTTGTCTGTGATAAAGCTACCGTAAAGATAGCTTCATCATACCAGTGCTGCTCAAGTCCATTTCGTGAACAGGCACTAAAAGAAAAAAAGATTTTTTATTAATGTAATTTGTCAAGGAGTTGTCCATCATTGCGACTGTCAAGTGCTTGTTCTTATTTTAATCTCTACCAAAGATCAATAAATGTTTCTCTTCTTCAGAAACTGTAGCTCTAGAGGCAAATTTTGGTCACTTGTGTTTTAACTACCAGGAAAAGGGACTGATTGATTGTTACAGGATATTTTACTCTAATCCTAGTCCAGTGCATTGCCCTGCTATGGTGATGCTTCTCAGTCATTACTACCCCACCAGCATCAGTATTTTCTAATTTACTGTGCGCAACCTGCTCTTCTTCTCAGGTCATCTGCCATTTTAACGTGGGCTGGCACTGGGGCAGTAGGTTTTCTGTGAGCCTTAGAGTGAAAAATGCTGAGCTGTTGTTCTCTGTAGAAACACCTTCCACATTGGGCATTGTGCGTATACTTTCACACCTCTTGCTAGCACTTTCTGAGCTGTTGTAGGGCAAGCAGAAAATAGCAAGCTTCTCCAGTAATCTGTCAAACAAGTCTCTTCCAGCCTTCTGAAATATGACCTATCCACTGGCAACAACCTACTGAAATAACTAGGATGGAAGCTGGTCATGAATAGGTTTACATGGGATGAGTATGCATGGAGAGAAGTAGTTGGATGTGGGCAGACAGCTTTGAGGAGAGGGGAGAAGATTTATTGACTGATCATTCCCACTACCTGCACAAGTTGTGCCAAAACCTCTTCCATCATTGACCTCCATGGATATATTTGGCCTAGCCAGCTTAAGAGAGTATGGGAATGTGCACCAGTACATGACTGCCTACAGGGGTCACCTGTTTGTTAGTGGAGCCCCAAGCCCTGCTGCGGCCGGCGCAGGCTGCCCAGCATCTGCTACTGACAGCTCCCAACACTGCTGGGATGAGGCAAGTGATTTTGAGAAGGAAGGCCACTGAGTGTGTGAAAGCAAGAGGTAAGCTCTGTGCCCTGCTTGCCCTCAGAAATACAGAATGGTCCTGGCCTGTCTTATTGAAGAACAGATTTGCAAAATAGTTACATGATTATAATTTCTACCTGCGTCCACTAGAAATCAAGTTGGGATAACTAACTTTTCCTCGACGCCGTTGTAATAGTCCTCACATGGTTGTTAGCTTCATCAGTACTAGTTAATTAGGTTTGCACAGTTCTGTAGCCCGTTGCCATTTCTGAGCTATCCAATTTCTCTTCAGGTTCTTTTTTTTTTTCATACAGTTGGCATCATTGTGTGATAATAATTACTAGATGCATCTCCAAATTTAGCTTAGTACAGTCATCAAGAAATTGCAAGTGGCTATATTTCCTACATTACAATAGCAGAAATTGGTGTATAATTAGCCCTTTGTATAGCACAGTGGCAAGGAAGGAAATAATACTAAGAAGCAGAAATGTATGAGTAGATTTGGTGATGAATGTCTTGGGCAAAAAAGCTGAAGGACAAAACAAAAAAGGAAAAAAAGTCAGTGAGACAAGGCATATCTGCACAGCAGAGTAAGCTCCTTTACCTAGTATCTGACTACAAGGGTGTGAGGAAGCTTCAGTTCAGCATCTTCGTAGGCTCAGTTCATACTGACTGAAATGCTGATCGTAACAGCTCAAGTTCAGTATTACCTGAATATAGCTACATCCCCTCTGAAGCAGAACAAGCTTGAGCAGAGGAGCTTTTGTCAGTATCCAGTTGTCGTCCCTGATCTCTAAAAGCAACAGGTTTAGAAACATTCTTAAGTAGTATATGAATGCCTCAGCTTGGAGCATTTTGCTAAACTGTAAAATTATGAATTTAAAAGAACAAAATTTATCCTAGTAAAATAGTAGGCTTAGGCACAGTGATTTGGCTGTGTACCTGCAGGTATTCCCTGAAGATGTAATTCAATTTCATTTGTTGCACATTCAATGTATTTCTCATTTTGTTCTTGTAATGATAGATTTTGTGCTAAAGACTGGAAATCATGCTAAACTGAATATGATTATTTTCTCTTTCCACAGTATTAAAATCTTTTGCAAAAGAGAAAAAGATCCAGACCTGAGAGAATGCTATCCATTTCTTTATAGCAGAAGAATCAGTTGATTTATCTCAACAAGGGATATGTTTACATCCTCCTCAAAAATAACAAAAAAAAAACCAAACAAAAAGCTATGAAAAGCTTTGCTTTGTGTTTTCTTCTACTGATAAACTAGTGCCTATGGCTTTCTTCATTAAATAGGTAATATTGCTACACATGAAGTAAAGAGATGGAAAAAGTGGTTTCCCTTATGGTGGATCCAACTCCAAAGACAGTGTCATCAAAGCATGTAGAATGTTAAGGGAAGAAACAAACACTTTCCTTGCAGGTTTAGGAACTAAATGTAACATAAGCAGCTGTTTTCTTAATGTAAGTCACTTTGGGGTAATTAGGTGACAATGCAGTTGAATGTTATTTGTGTTTGTGTAAAGAAAGTTAGCATTGGGTTTTGATCTACTTTGACTCCCAGTTCTCAGTTAAACATAAGGATAAGCATGCCTAAATAGGAAAGTGTAGTTCCAGACTAGTGATGTTTATTGATATAATAATCATGTAAGATGTTACGAACTCCTGCATGCCAAGGTATTCATATCAAATTAAAATGATGTGAGTATGTGTGGTGAAATTACAACTGAAATATACTGCTCACTGAATGCTAGGGTATCCCTGAGCATGTCCAGAAGGCAGGATACTCTGTAACATCACCAAAAGATATTCATTCTCTCTCTCTCACTTCTGGATTTCTTTAAGCTTTAGCACCTCCTGTACTCATTTATTATGTATTTTGTAAATTACTTAGATTTAGCATGTAGATGCTGAGCTACCGATCATTTCACTTACTCCTAGTCCTCTTGCTATGCATCACAAATATTGAAATGTCTTGTTAATGAAGTAGTTGCTTATTTAGACTGTTAAAACTACAGATTACCTGACAGTAGGATGCCCAGAAAGTAAAATCCATTAAAGATGTCTGTTTAAGGGAAAACTGAGGGTAGGATAATAAATTTTCAACTGCATGTAGCCATTATTACCTCTTCACTGTAAAGGCTGGGCTTCTCATCGCGCTTTTTAACAAGGGTAGAAGAGGGATGGAGTAGAATGAATCATTGCAAGTTTCTATCAGCACTTCCCATTACAATGATCACAGCTAATGGTGCATTTAGGTCTTGCTGGGTGCTCCAGAATTCTGCTAGAGAAGTCATGGATCCTACTGAAATATGCAATTCCTATGTTACAGGAATATTTCACAATTTCACATTGTTCTGCATTGTAAAGTATCATTTTCCAAAGAGTGTTCTATTATGAACTCGAAACCATAACAACAGGGCATTCGTAAATGCTAATATTGTTAGTGTATTCATGAATGTATGTAAACATTCCAGGGAGAATACAAATGAAAAACCTGAAAGTTTATCTAAGATAAATACTTTGAAATATTTATTGAATACATTGGAATAAATGCAACTACGAAGAACATAAAGAGTAATGTTCAGTAAAACATTTTTAAAATATAGTATATTAAAAACTCTTTTCAAGTTAAGTGCTGTTTCAGAAGAATTTGCATAAGTAGACCCATGCAGAAGGCTGTAAGGTGGTGATAGAATTATTCCATTGGACCTGATGATCTCATATTGACATTGCTGCTAGTAAGAACAAAAGGAGCTGCTGAAACATTCCCTGAGACTGCCTTGTGGTTCCTAAAATCCAGATCTTTTACAAGTGCAGATCCTGATTCTTGAACATGTTTTTTCCTTCACTCATTTTCTAAGATGATCATAACAAAGAAAAAGGTGCTAAGAAAACTAGGGTTTTAAAATCAGCCGCACATGGGAGGTGAACATATGTAATAGTTTAATGCAAAATTCTCAGCATGCTTTAAGAAATTCCTCTGAAAAATACCACAGCTAGTGTGAGATATTTGTGCTATTTAAAAGACTCGTTCAGATAAGTGCTCCTTTTGTAGCTTGGAGAGCATACTGTAGGTGTGCTCAAAAAAATCTTCCATCCGTAAAATTGTTTGTGCACAAAGAAGGCTGTATAAAAGGAGATAGCACTGACGTTTTAGTTTGCTTATGGCCCACAGACCTTAGTCATCAACATATAAATTAAGTATGTTGAAAGTGGTGTCACACTCATACATGACTGGATTTTATGAGTTGTGTCTGTTTTGTCACTATTTAGCGCCATTGATGGCTCTTTAATTTTGAGTCAATGTTAATAGAGATATGAGTTTGAAACATTTCACATAGGCTGTACAGCCAAGGTAAATATCAGTGGTCTGTGGAAAGATGTGGCAGGAAATTAACTGTGAGGGAACATTTTTGTGCAGTTTGTTTTGCCTGGCTTCATGTTCACTGGTCACTGATCAAATGGGGAGTTACTTAAGATGGCTACAGCACTTTTACAGAAAGGGTGGAAATCAAGTGGTACTTATCTGTCACTCTTTTGCTTCCATCTTCTGATTATTAACATTATTCAAGATTTTGTTTGTTTTCAAAGAGTCATTTCAGATGCAACACCTGTGACAGCCTAAGCTTAAGAAGGACATTTATAAGTAGTCATTTTAAGTGAATACACGATGCTTTGTTTTACTCAGTTGCATAGAGCCTTATAGTTCATCAAGATGGCAAACAAAATGCTGGGTTCAAATGAGATGTGTGCTTAGATAGATTTGTATCAGAATTTTTGCAGGAAAAAAAGATACTTTAGTTTCTTACCTATAGATATGAAACAGGTTTCTGTAGTACCTACTCAGGCCTCACTACTCAGTTGAAGGTATATTGAGTTATCTCGTCTGTCCAGGGACAGCCTGACCCTAAAATATCTTCATTATAGAACTCAGTGAAGCTGCTTTTCCTGTTTTCACCATGTTTTCTTATTTTCTGAGGTTTTAAGAATGTTAAGGAGAGAAATAATGGTAAATCCTACAAATTGAAAGAATGATCTCACCTCCATTCTCTCACATACGTACACAAAGGCCTTGAATGTGATCCAGTTTAAAAACAGTTAAACATGAATGCTGAATAAATATAAATTTAAACACTGGAGTTAAAGCTGAAGAGCAAACAAAATATTTTTAGGACTTAATATGATTATGATTATCTTTATGACTTTGACTGCAAAATTAGCATTGTATGCAAAGCTTCTAGCTGGATATTCATATTGTATCACAGCACAAAGTGCTACAGGTATGTCTGATGTGTCTGCAGGAAATAGCCATACACTGGAAAAATCTGAAAACCACTATGCCATACTATCTCAGGTGTTTGACTCTTCTAATGTGGGTAACTGTCTCTGGAAACAAATAAGCATGCAGAGAAGCCAGGTTAATGATCAGAAGATAATTAGCTTTGTAGATATTTGTAAGTAATAATTAAACTGGAGGATGTTGCACTTAGCACTGTATAAAAAGTAATAGTTAACCATCAAACTACCATAAATGTAATTATATGCTTCTTTAGGATATTGTCTGTGATACGATTATTCTGATGACTGATTTACATATACCTCTTTTGTCTTATTCAGTAATGTTAAGGACTGACGAGTTTGTTTGTTGGTTTGGTGTTTGGGTTGTGGAGGTTTTTTGGTGGGTTTTTTTCATTTTAAGAGATTTATTTTACAGTAAATGAAAATTTGGTGGCGAAAATGCCTTTTAAAAATATTTTTGCATTATTTCTCAGGTCCAGCCTGAATTTGACTAGAGGTTGAGGTCTAAGATCTATCAGGCCCTAGATTCATGGTGTTGTTTTGAGGTATATTCGGTTATTTCCATGTCAAACCCCTGTCTTAATCGTATAGGGGGGGATGGCATAACAGTACAGCCAGCAGCTGAGTCTGTTTGCCACAGCAATGGAACAGCCACAGTTTTAGTGATTAGTGTGACTCATAGCAGTGACTTCAACATGAATATCCCATGAAGTTCTCATAGCCATTAAGTTAGTGGTTGCTTTTTGTTTTGTGAATGCTCTTATGTTAAAGAAACCTTGAAAGATCTCTATTTTGGCCTAATGAATAATAATAAGAAAAAAGAATAGAAGCCTTTAAAAAACCAAAACAAAACCCACCCATCCCAGTATTTTTCAGGAAGAAAAGGGAAGACTAGTCTAGTACTTTCAATAATTTCAACTTCTTACTTTCAACAGATGATATAAAATTTCTCTCTAGACACTTTTGCACAATGATTGCCAGTTTGGAGTAATGAAAGACTGTCTAACATTTTAAGATTAAGAATTTCTGACTGAGCATAATTGCAGTGTTTATTGTTTATGTCAGTGGGGGTTTTGTTTTGTTTCATTTGAAGCAAAATGGTTTTGTTGTACAATCTCCCGCCTATGTGATGTCTGTTTTAGCCTGTGTTTTACTGGTGATGCCTTGACAAATTCCAGTTTCTGTTGAATGTCATAATTGCTGACCTTCTCCTTGTCTCTGCAGCACAACTAGTGATAGTATCCTTTCCTAGTTCTCATCTGTAATCCTTACAAAGTTTATTTGGAAACCATGCTTACAATTTGTATTATCTAATATAAACTAAGCTAGTGTTCCTAGCTGAGCAGGCTTAAGTCTTTTTGTGATGAATGTAATTGATTACAGTCTTTGGGATAAAGTACCTCTGAAAAGACTGTCAGCTCAACTATATATAATGAGCATGATATGAAGCTGAGAATCTGGGAATAAGTTTGAAATATGGTTTTAATCTCAATTAACTATTTATCTAAATATTCTTAAACCATAAAGTATTTCTAATGCATTAAATGGTGCAGGATGTTAGTATGTGCTGTGATTATTTCACACATCAGAACTTCATCATTACTTACCTTTGTCTGGAGTATTTTGCAGTTCTTTTGTTTCCTTTTTATCATAACACTTCTGAGTCACAGTATCTTCTTTTTGATCATTTCCAGACATATAGTAAGTTAAACCAGGAATTCCTTTGGGATTTAGGTATAATCTCCATGATACAAACAGAGCTGTGAGGCATAGAAGAGGATCTAAGTTAGGTTATAGTGATGTTGGGCATCTCTAACCATGAGAAACAAAATCTAGATTTTCTGAATAATTGTTGTAATTTTGAACAGCCACACACCATAACTGTTTTCCCTTTAATATGTTCATCAGTGAGTGTCCCAGAACTTTACTGCTCCTGTCCTATGAATTTAAAACCAGGGAATTTACATAAATTTATTTGACTTCTATATAAATATCTGCTGAACTCTTTTGGCTTTGATTTTACAGCCATACTAGGAGATGATAAGCCTTATGGCTTTTCTGCAAGTCAGACGTCTAATATGCTGGGAATGGGAAAGAGTCAAAGTGACAGAAATCTTGTTCCCTCTCAGTGACTGGCATGTTTATTGTGTTTTAGCAGTATATCAGCATCAAAGCCTCTAATGGCCATGCCTGTGTGGTGTCAACAAAAGTTATACTAATTCTTCAGCCGCTCTCCTTGACCTTCTCATTATCATGACTTCTATCTGGTCTGCAGAAGGATTGCAGCTAATTAGTCATAGCAATGTTACAGGTCACACAGACATTTACATTTTTGGTAGCAGATTGGAGAGAGGTTCAAGACCTCAGAGACATAAGGATGTTTTAGATCACATGCATACTATAGCTAATCTTGTGTCCTAAATATACATCGTATATGGTTTTATTTTCTAAAAAATCTTACAGTCATATTTTCCTAATCTCATTAGAAATGAGGAGGGTTTTTTCTGGTAGATGATGTCATGATTTTTTTTATCTTTGTCAACTTCTTGAAATTGAATCTCTTCATTTTCTTTATATCTCAACCCGCCTGGAATGTTTCTGCCAGCTGGAAACAACTGAAGACATTTTCCTCAGGTATCCTGCCAGTTTCCCAGCTTCCAAAACTGGAAGCAGAAAGATCAGGTTCTGTGAGCTTCTCTTTAAGAAGCAATAATGACATCTCTCAGTCCAAAAATCTCAAATCTTAAAATGCTCTGCTCTTTATTACCTGTGTTACTTAGTTTTGTTTAGGGAAAAGATGACTTAGAGAGATCCAGCTACTCAAATGAGATTAAATAATGAGGGTGTTTTGCTTCTGGTGGTGATGGTGGCTTGTTTGTATATTTTTAAATGTAGGGTCAACCTGATTGTTAAAAATATTATGGGCTCAGTGTAGTTCCTTTTTCTCAAAATTGCTCAATCTGTGGGATAAATTACAGATGCTGTGTATTCTCCAATTTATACTAGCTGTTTGTGCATCCTGTATGACTAAGTGGGGCTTGTCAAACACTTCCCCCAATATCTATTACACTAGGGTGGCGAGGGCAGACTGACTCGCTTGGAGCTGTCAGCTCTGAGCTACTCTGACAGCTCTGGCAAAAGTTCTCTTTTCTGGCAGCTACGAATGTCATCTGTTGTCTTTAAACATGTTGTCACCATGGCTACTTAATGTTTAGGTGGAATATTGGTCTATACCTACAAAAGCTGTGCCTAAGTTATGTAAAAATACATCTATGTGCACAAAATATACTTTTGCTTCTTTATACTTGGGTTGACTTTGTTTTTCTGCTAGCCCTCAAGGAACCAAATCGATAGGGTATGACACTCGGACACAGAAATACAACAGCACAAGTTCATCTCACTTTCTCTTTATATTGCGCAGTATTTGGAGAGAAGCTGATAGCAGATGTCCTTCATCTAATCCTAATTCACTTTTTCATTGATTCCAAAAGTCTAAGGTATCTCAAGTTATTGAACACTTAAAATAGTCTATTTGGAGTTTTCTTTAGTTATAATAAAAAAATGATAGTTTACAGGTCTGGCTACTTTTTAAACTTTGAGTTGTTGAAAGAAAAGGTAAGGGAGTTTTTCCATCCTTTCAAACTTTATGAATTTCTGTCTGCTTCTGTAAGAACAAATAATAATAATTTTCTGCGTGAGAGATGGATTTCATATTTGGTAATACAAATGGGACCCTGATATTCTCACGGTAAGGCGTATTCTCAGAAGAAAGTCTGAACTAAAAAGACATTTCAAAAAGCTAAGACAAGCCAGAAATTTTCTATTTAAAGAGAAAATCTGTGCTCCCCAGGCATAAGGCAGTTCACACTTAAAAAACATCACCTCAGGGACTAGAAATTGATTTATTGATTTTTTTCCTAGTTGCCTTTCTAAGTTTGTGATACATGGCCTAACAAGTAGTTTTCCTGTAACAGGGAAGTATAGTAAATTTGCCATTAAAAAATCTAGTCCCCAGCTAGCAATGAGCCAAGGAACATTGGAGTATTTTCTATATCATCCTGCAGTTTATTTTCCCTCTTACTGTAAATTTTGTATAAAGTAGGAAGGAGAGTCCTATGCTTAACCAAAAGATTGAGTCGTAATTGAGGATTTCATTCTTTGTATCCTCTGGAAAGTCATCTATATTTATTATGCGTCACTACCATTAAACAGAGATACTGAACTTGGCTTGGGTCATGTTGCTTCATGCCTGTGTATAGCTCATTTGTTTGGCAGACAGCTGATTTACGTGATCAAGAGTGTTTTTAGCCTGCCATGTAAATTTGTTGCTGGGGACTGTGACTTCTAATGGGTTTCTTTTCATCACCAGGACACGTCAGTATTTCTTCAGGTTTCCGTGTGCCATGCAGAGCTAGTCAGTGGATGACTTGGTACACCAAGAGCAGCCATGCAGAGGAGCTGCACTGAAAATGCCTGAAAGGAGCAAGCGCCAAACCTGATTGAGTTGATTTTCCTGAAGGAAGTATTAGATCTGACAAGCTTGGTGATAATAATAATTAGCTATCCTACTGGGCTGCTATGAGGTTTAATTCATTAGTAGGTCTTACTCTTCCATGTGAGTGTAACTGTTGATTTTGTGTGGGAAATATGCACTGCCTCAAATCAGAAGAGGATTAGATTGTATAGCTACAAATCAAATAACTGGGCAGAAACTACCTATTGCAAACACAAACCCTTTTAGAAATTCTCTTGTAACATCAGTAAGAAAATACAGTAGTTTCTCTGCTTGGAAGACTCAGGATGTCACAAACAGTTTGAACTCCAGATCTATGGCACTGCTTTGATATAAAACATAACAAAATAATCAGAACACTTTTTCTCTCAGATGGTTAGCCTTGTAGGAGAACAGCGCCTGCCTGCTTTTTTTTGTAGGTATATGTGGTTAGAAATGATTGTGAAATATGATCTGTGAAAACGTTTATTAGAATCTGTTAAAAAGCTGTCTGACTAAAATTTCCTCCTCTTGCTGAGCTTTGAGACATCTGCTCTTTTAACTCATATACATATTTTCCTAGAAGCCAAAAATCAATATGAAGCACAAATGCAGAATTGTCTTTGTAGCAGGAAATGTTTACTTTGTACTTTATTTCCAGCCTTATAAGAAGCTTTTGAAAGATGGCTTTTTCTTGTATTTTTCAACAGTATGATAGCCTTGCAGATGCTGTTCTACTGAATTTTATTGTCAGTCTACCAATACAGGAGGGATCAGTTACTGAATAAACAACGTATTTGTAATTTTTCCTAGAAACACCTCAACTTCAGCTCTGGAACTTTGTTTTTAAAGGGAGTCCTGAGTTCAGCCTATAGTAGAAGATTCATTCTTCTGAAAATAATTTGATTCAATTACATTTGGCTTTATGGGCTGAGTGCCATTCCAAGGCCTTTCTTTTAATCCATCATGTCTGACTCTTTCACAGCAGCACATCACTACTCCCTGCAGCACCCCATGGTGTGGCACCTGCTATGTTGACTGGTATTTCTACCTTTCTCAGTAATTACATGTGAATGTAACGGTTGCATAAATACCCTAATTTCTTGGTGAGTGATAGCTACTGTACCTTGTTGGTATGTTATTTTTGTTCCTCTTTTTAAAGCCACAGCCAGATGAACTTGCTTTGATGAGAGAGTGTTGAAATGTAGTCAATGTCATTTAATGACTTCTATGCTGATCAGGTTTATTTTTAAAATAATGCCATAAAACATTGTCCATCTCTCAGAAATTTAAACAAGGCATGCTATGATTCTGTGATTATATATACCTATTTTAAGGGGCTGTTAGTAGTGCAGATGTGATAGCGAGGGTGCTGCAAGGATTTACTCTGAGAATTAACCTCACGTATTATATGCAAAAGAGTAGTCTCCAATTACCATAATGATAAACAGACTTTAAATTTAGATAAGTAAATACTCTTGGTTTATGTGCTCAAATTATTTGATAAACCTATGTACAGAATTTTATGAAATCATATGCAAAATATGACCTTGTAAAATAGTGTTAAATGATTGCTTTGGGGTTTTGTAACTTCTAATGAGAACATTCTAGAAATTCCTACCCAACAGAATGATACAAGAAAATGTGTGTTTTCCATTGGCATTGTATTTTCAGTTTTTTGAACTGCCTACTATTGGACAATACTAACAAAAAATGTAACTATCAAGTTGACGTCATGATTCAGAGTACACTGAAATCAGCGGATAATGCGCTGAATGTTTTATTTATGTGGAAAAATGTTAAAACTCATTCTATAGCTCCTTTGTTTTATACACATATTTTCCTGAGTGGGTGTTGATCTAAGTGTTTGGACTTCAGTCTATTGCAAGGAACAAATAACTGAGTTCTTATATGTTGAAAAATAGATATTTTTGTGGTTTACTGATTTAAGTTGTTAGTGTCTCAGGTAAAGACTTCTAAAATGTGATTTATTTTAATAGCATCACTTAACATGATTCGATCTCTGTAGGAAGACGGCAGTTCATTACGGAGCTCTCTACTTCTCAGCTAGCTCCATCACTTTACAGCACAGTACTGTTTATTTTTTTACTAGGTCATTGGATTCCACAGTAGGTCATACTTTCTGCTAAACAGCTTGGCCTCCTATGGAGACAGAATCTGTGACCTTCTAAGGCTTCCTTGCTTGGGAGATGTCAGGTCTGCGTTAAAGAATAACTGTTTAATCAGAAGAAGATTTTCACTGATGAAGTGTTAGGACATAGAGATTATTCCAAGGAAACTTCTTATCTCAGCACTTCACAAGAAAATTCTTAGCAAAATATTGTTGAAAAAAAATACACATTTTTCTGTAGAATACTGACATGAAACAGATCCTTTCTCCAATGCTGTTTGTAGGTCTTGAGTTTAATTGTGGTTTTGCATTTGTGTGGAATCACGGTAATGGAAGGAAAGATACTTCTTTTTCTTTCTTTCTACAAGCTTCAACTTCTGTTCATCAGATATTTTCTATCTGAGCTTTCCAATTTTACTTACTAATTTTTTTTCTAAATGGAAGTACTGTTAAAAATCTTTTTCCTCACTACCTCCACAGTGTTGGTTTCTTTTTAGTGGTTTTTTTGTCTATGGAGTTTGGGGTTTTGTTTTGTTTTCTAAATAGAAAATAGCTTTTAATTAAGGAAAACAGTGGGGAAATGGGAGTAAAATGATACGCAGATTACATTCCTAGATCTTGTCTGCAGTGCTATGTCTTTTCTTTCCTATTTTTATATGACCCTTTCTAAAATACCCAGTAATTAGAAAGAGTGAAATTTAATTTCTTTGCCAGCATTGCATCCAGATGTAATCCGTATGCTATTGTAGATTTATGAAGTGGACACCTTTGTATTTACAAGGTATTATGTATAGCAATATAATCCATCCTCTATTCTGATGTTTTTTCTTTATCAGCTGGTGCCAAAAATTTAAAAGAGTTTTTTAACTTATTGGCTGGAAACTGACTCTATGAATCTGTGACATTAATCTGCTCTTCTAATCTTCTTTACATCTCCAGTTGCTTTTTCATTTGCTGCATTATAGTACAAGCACATCTTTCTCAGATATTAAGTGATTTCACAATAAAGTGCTTGAATAAGCAAGTACTTCATAAAAACCTTTTTAGAGAACCTTCTGCCTTTGAACTTTAGAAGTTGACCAAGAAAAATTAAAAATCCTACAAAACCAACACCCTGAGAAACAAAACCACAACCCTCAAATGTGTTTCTTGTGTTTGCTCTTTTATACTGTGATAGGGCATTTGTCCACATTAATGGAAGAAATGCAAAAGCAGTAAAAGTAGGTCCATTATTCTGCAATGCATGCATGTTTTTCAAGGTGGAATAAGACTGAGAATCTGAGGATTTTCTGCTAAGGTGCTTTCCAGGTGATCAGCCCCCATCATATACTGATGCATGAGGTGGTTTGCTTTTGCAGCTCTTCCTAAGAAGTAGTGTGATGGTGCGTTTTGGTAGCATGTAAGGACAGCACTACATGAGTGCAAGACCATATTAGAATTTTTGCACATTTCTGCTGGAAGTCTAAATGTGGCTTCCCTGAGATGTATAAATAAGTGTTTTTTTCCAAGGTTTTATACTAGGTATTATTGCATTTTACAACAGTAACACATGCCAAGGTGATCCTAAAAAACAAAGTGGAAAACTGAGATTATCATAATATGCTTAATAAAGATATGAAAACAGTATTTCAAAGATGTTTGTAGAGAATTAACTGACATTTAGAAAATTAGGTAGAAAAAGAGTCTTATTTAATATTTAGAAGTTATTTGAAGAAATATTCGATGTAAAGCAATTATAAACAAATGTGATTTAATCTCTGGAAATTGCTGCTCAGCTGCTTAGAGAAAACACTGAACATGCTGCTAGACTGCCTGCTTAAGAAGTGCAGTAACTTCAGTAGCTATTTAAGTTATTTATGTTCAGTGTACTGTAGCATACAGGAATCTAGCACTATACATGCTTAGACACACACTTTTATGGAAGCAATAGCCTTGTGATAAGCACCATAAGCATTTGCAACCATAAATGGTTATTAAGGTTTCCATATGTTTGGTTTTCCGCATGTGTGTTCTTTTTACTTCCCAGGAAGTTTTTCTGTGGACAGAAAAAGCCTGCTTTGGCTACCTGCTGTGACTTGGCAGTCAGGTGAGAAAAGTGGCTCTGAATGACCTGCTGGGCATCCTACAATCAAAACCAAAAGCAGTGGGTCTGAAACCAGGATTCACATGTGTATCCATCCACAAACGGCCTGTGCAGCATGTGTGCAATACTTCTGGCATGTCCTGGGAGCATCTTGCTTGCTGTGCATGCCCAGGGACTTGATCTGCTCATGCATAGTCATAAAAGATGATTTTGCTTTTGCTATCCAGAAAATAAATTAGTAGAAATATGAGCATCTTGTTAGGTCTTAAAATCTGCTCTATCTATCAAGTCATAACTTAGAAAAGTTCTTTCGTAGTCCAGATCTCAGGCGTATATCTTTAAATAAATGACATTTCTTTATTTTGTTAAAGTAATCTGGTTAAAATTCATTTCTTGGTCCCTGTCCAAATAGGGGACTTGTCCTGAAATTGTATCTGGAAATGTTCCAATTTCTGGCTCATTATGGATATTTTTTACGTAGAAAGACCATGGATATAAAGTCTCATGTGTTTCCGGTATGTTGAAAACAAGGCTTTTTCTAGAAAGGAGTCTACAAATAGTGCAGCCTGTGAAAGCTGTTCACTTTGCATACTTGCACAAATGGAGAATCCTATAGCATGGTGTGAAAAAGCTACACTGGGTATTTTCTAGGGTTTTTCTTCTTTTTTGAAATGTCTTCAGGGATTATATGAGAATGGAAATTGTATCAATCAGTGTTTGATAAGATGCTTTTTTATGCACAAAGGCTTGAGTATGGCTTCTCTTATTTCCTTTATTACAGATTTGACAGGCTGAGATAAGAATAATAAATTCTGTCCTGTCATCACTATTTCAGGGTTAGAAGACCATTTTGTAAACGTAACTCACAGATGTAATTTTGCTACAATTATCATGAGAATAACATTCAATTCATATGACGCTTGAAGATATTTCAGAATGCTCGAAAATCAAGTGGCTTTAAAAAATATAGTCATACTGTGTACCAAATTGTACAAGGTACTGGCTTCCTTTCTCAAGTCATAACAACTGGAGAGAAATTGTATGTACATTATGGGTGAGCAATATCTACTTGCTAGAACAAATGATTTTTAAAATATATTTTTAAATATGGTTACAATGAACGTATTTGACAATGATTACATGCCACGTAATGATGAATTATAAAAGCGAAGGGTGTCAAATCCTCTAATTAGAGCTAACAGCAGACATATGAACAAAACAATAATTAGTTTTATTCCCCATTTTTGCATAGTTATTGACATTTCTACTGTGTGCCTTTGCATGATTTAAAAAACGTGTCTGATTTTATTCAAAACTGTGGGGTTTTGTCTCAAAATAATTTTCCTCAATGCAGAAGAAAATAAAGTGTTTCATCTCTAGTATTAGTGAGAAAATAAATGAAGAAAGGTTCAACAGTCTTAGGGTTTTTTCTATCTTAAGTTTGTATTTCAGGTTGGTAGTTGGCACAATCTAATGTAGTCTAGTAGTTGAAGCTCAAATGAGAGCCCCTGTTTAGTGAAGTTTAACCCTGTTTTGCTCAGTGCTAATTGCACGTCCCTAGGCAAGGCACTTCTTATCTCAGTCTTACAGACAAGAAAGGTTTTTGCCTATCATCTACCCGACAGGGATGTTAGAAGGATTAATTTGTTAAAAGCATGAAGATTTAAGCAAAAGCAAAGCATTGCTATTAATGTCTTTGACTCAAGTTGAAGTACAGGATGCTTAACAGAACAAGGTCTTGAAAACTCAAGGCATATGCAATTTAGCATTGAAGACCTAATCACAAAAACTCTTGTGATCACATTTGAGAGGTTTAAGACTTTACCACTGCTTGGATTTGGTTACCACCCTTGGACATTGTTGCTTTAACTAACAACTCCTAGTCCACCTGTGTTGACTAGAGAACTGGTGATTTTAAGCTTCCTTCGAAAGTGTTTTAAGCTATTTTACTGTATTCCTCCACCCCAAGCAATGAGTATTCATATATTCACTGATTCATTCACTCTTTCATTTGTTTATTCAATCTCAGCCAGGGAGCTGGTACCCTGAAAGAATCAGAGGGCAAATTCTTGAGTTATTTGAATTACACTGCAACAGTAAGTCTGACTGCTTTCTGTACTATTTACTTCATTTTGTTTAAAGGATACAGCCCATCCAATGTTGAACAGAGAAAGGTTAAAGGCAGTGTCCCACAATGCTGTAAACAGTAGTGTCCAGTCTTGCCACAGCTATTTTGGGTTACATGGCTACGGCCATCTGAAGCAAATTCAGATGTCTCAGAGTACACCTTTTTCTTTCTTGTACCACTTTACTGTTGGTGACTAACAGACTTTTGAATTAAAAGCTTTCTTATTTCATTTATTAGGAAGATTTAATTATGGCAAGCCTTAATCCTTTTGTTTGTATAAACTCTGGTCTGTGTTTGGATTTTTCTTTTCCACCCTTCCCAAGTGTGCTGTATGAATAGTTTTCTCAGGTTTTTCATCTGCTCTGGAAATTATCTGTGATTCCACTCTGCCCTCCAATGCACTCTTTTTATTCCCTTTCCAATGCCAGCTGATCAGACATTTTCCTTTAGCTGGAGTCAGGCATGCACACTTTTAGTTCAAGCCAGTCTCAACATGGGCTGGCACCACTCCCTGAACCAGATCTGTCAGTGGGGTAACCCAAAATAACCCACAGGGTCTGTAAAGAGGTGAGGCTGAGAACAGCAGTGCAAATGAAGTACACAAATTTTACTGAGTGTGGGAACTTGCTCTGTGGGAAGGTATTGTTTGCTGTGGTACTGATGGAAACCCAAGAGAAATGCATTTATGCATTTTGCTAAAAAGCAAAGGAACAAGAGGGGATTTTTTGCACTCAGAGCAGTAATGGAATTGACAGACTTGAAAACCAGATCAATTATTTTTTGGCAAGGAAAAAGAAAAGCCACAAAGACCCCAAAATAATTATTGTGGTTTAAGCCCAGCCGGTAACTCAGAACTGTGCAGCTGCTCACTCATCCCTGCTTTTTCCCCTTTTCCGGGCAGGATGGGGAGGAGAATCAAAATAATATCTCAACCCCGTGGGTTGAGATAAGAACAGTTTAATAATAATAACTATTACATTAGTTATTAATATTAATATTAACTATTATATTTGTACAACATACTGCTGCTGCTACTACTACTACTAATAATAATGATAAGAGAAATAACAAAGGGAGAGAATATAAAACTGAAAGGGAAAAGGGAGGGAAAGTACAGACCAAAGCAATAAACACAAGTGATGCACAATACAGTTGTTCACCACCCTCTGACCAGTACCCAGCCCAATCAAGGCAGCAATTGGTCCCTTCTGGGTAACTCCCCCCAGTTTGTATACTGGGCATTACGTGCTGTGGTATGGAATACCCCTTTGGCTAGTTTGGGTCAGGTGTCCTGTCTTTGCTTCCTCCCAGCTTCTTGTGCTCCTTGCTGGCAGAGCACAAGACTGAAAAGTCCTTGGTCAGGGTAAACATTACTTAGCAACAGCTAGAACATTGGTATGTTATCAGCATGGCTCTCAGACTCAAGCCAAAACACAGCACTGCTGCTAGGAAGGATTAAAAATAACTGTTCAAGCTGAAACCAGGATAATAATGAATACTTAATTCTTTTATTGTTGCCCCTAATGTACCTGTAAAACAGTTACATGTTTGAGTTACAGTGATTAATTAGCTCTGACCTATCAAAACCGAAAAAAAAAGAACAACTCTTCATTCTTGGTCAGGGTTGATTAGACTCAGGGACCTTGCATTGAGCTGTGATTTTGTTTCTATTTGAAATTCAGGGTTTAAAACTGGATATTAAAGTACTTAGTATTCCTGTGGGAGAATGGAAGAGAAGAGAAATAATTTTAATGCTTTTATTAGCACAAAATGTTGCTTATGCACAAATAAGATCTCTGTGTCATTTAGAAAATCACAAAAGGTTTAGCGGTAAGCCAGTATGGCTGTAAAGATGCAAAATAAGAAGTAGTGGCTTTCCAGTAGTACCTCAAGGTTTCTCCTTCAGCTTTTGATGTTAATCATGCAAGAAGGGAGCAATTTTTCAGTATGTATATGTAAACCAGTGTGCCTGCTGATTTTTAGGCTGAAAAGTACGTCTTTGCTTGGTGTGTGTTCACTTTTCAGGCATCTGATCTTAAGGCCCAATATTTTTTGAAGTTTGTGTGAAAATAAACGGACTTGAAGATGCTAGCGATGCATGGAGTCTTTCCGTGGGAAGTATGAATATATTTCCCTCCCAGATGTGTCAGTGCTTTTTCTGACCATACCTCTGAAAAAGCATTCTCAGCCATCCACGCATACATATTTATTTTGGCTGTTTCATCAGTGCTCTATAGTGAACGGCGTCTCCTAGGAGCTGAGTTCACATAGTAGGTAGATCCTATTTACAGCCTTCAAGCAGCAGCAGGCTGCTGTTCCTGTCAGTCTGATCTTCTCACAGTATGGGTGATCTCCAGATACTATGACTTGGTTTTGTTTTGTTTGTTTTTAATGTTTTAATTATAAGCAATAGAGTTTAAAGCATTTAGCTGGAATGGCTTGCAACTAGTGTAAACTGCTAGTTAAAACTTACTAATCTATTGATATACATATTCCTTTCAAGTGAGAAAAATATTTTAATGAGTAAAGGCACATATATAACATAGTGATTGAAGATACTTTTGAATACTGAATTAATAATTATACTTTATTTTGGGTAAAGCGAGGAGCGCCAAGAGCAATATATTTTAACTTTGGTGAAGAGAGTTTTGGTATTCCAAGCAGACTATCAGTTAGGTTTCCTGAGGCATTTTATAACAATACTTTTATTTGTGCTTTGTTCAGAAAAAAATCCCACATCATCATGTGCTAAAGAATGTTTCCTGAATGCAACAAAGTGTAATAAAGTAATCAGTCAAAGTTCTGAAAATATGAAACTACTTAACAAAAAGTGTAAAACTTGGGGTTGTAACTGATTTAATTGTCCCCTTTTAACAATTGGGAAACCTGTCTTAGTTAAATTCTCTGTTACTTCAGCAATGCATTTCTGGTGCATTTTCTTCTTTCACCTAATCTAGGCAACTTCAGTAGGGCTGGTATCACTCCTCTGGGCCAGATATCATTACTTATTTTCTGGGTTTATATGACTGCCCAATATATAGCAAAGAGACTGATGGAATCATGCTGGTCATAGGTGCTGATAGCCATTTGAGGAATGATACCCAAGCCCCTTGCTGCAAAGAGATGATTAGTGCCTGTAAGCATAGTTAATTATTAGGGATTTTTGAATAAGGCATGCTGATCACAACACTGTTTCTTGTTTCATCCTTGCATTATGTTTATGTCTGGAAAGGCTAAGGACCTGCACTTTGTCCCTGATGGAGATGCAATACCTTTTATATTCCACAAAATGAATGGCTGCGAATAGCCGTAAGCTACACTAAAACCTTTAATTCAGTGTTTATATTTGCTGAGATGAGGCTATGATTGTCATAATAAATACAAGTACTAAGGCCTTAGGCTCACATCTATTCTTTCATAGCAGACAATGAGAAAGTTTGATACGATCACAATGGTCCAAATTATGAACGAGAAACACTTCAGAATTTTTGCTAAGTTAAATTAGGTTACAGCATGATGCACAACCATTGACCTTTTGTCCACTGTTTGGACACCTTCATTTCTCCACCAGCACAGTCTCCAGCTTGCAGCAGCTGATCTTCAAGTAGTTATTCCTTGTCCATTAAGCAATCATACCAAAGAAGTTTCTCCAGAAAACACCATCGACAGAGATGCTGTGTGATTGAGGGAGGAATTGTATTGTCTGAAGTGAAGTGCATATGTTTATGTGTCAACTTTAAAAGTCCAGATTCCTGCATCACAACTCAGGTTAAATTTTGTTCATCTCATGTTGTTTGGTGGTTTTTTTTTTTCCCTCTAATCATCTATTTAATCTGTTATTACTCCAAATTAATTATAATTCATGCTGATTTTTCATTAACCAGCAATGATACCTTTTTCTAAACATATTAATCTGTTAGTAATGTATTATTTAAATGTGAATCACAATAAAATAAGCACGTTTTACTGTACCTTTATTATTTATTTGCATATTAACTGATATTTTGGGTTTTAATAGCCTTGTGATTTAGAACTACTCTGGGAAGTGAATTAGTTTTAAAATAATTATTAGAATATACTAAGCATTTACTATTGATTAAATGCTTTTGACTATTAAAAAGAAGAAAATGCAATTTTTATTATTTCATAACTAGTGAATAACTATCTTTTAATAAAGTACTACACCATTTTAAAATATTTAAAATGCACTTAGTACAATATGCTGATTTATTATTTAGTATTGTTATACGATGTTACTATTGTAATGGCTGCAACTATGTTAGCATAGGAAAAGTTAATCACTGCTCTCGGGTTCTCACAAAATACTTATACATAAATTGCCTTTCTTTGTTTTTAATAAGAAAGTTTAGTAGACATCTAGCAAAATACAGAAACACACCATGGCAAAATATTAAATCCTTACATGTGCTTTCTAGCATTACCTACCTTCATATTACTAAGAATCTGCACGGCACCGAGCAGATGTTTCTTTCTAACATTATTGCACGTTTTTTTTTTAAGTGGCTTTTTAGCACAGATGTTCCCCTGTATATATACACCTTTCAATTGCTAATACTTTTTTTCCTGTGTAAACGGCAGATTGCATTGCCGGTGCCTTTTTGATGAAAAGACAGTGAACGCCTCAAGAAGCACGTTCTCAAGTGAGGCTTTTCTTTGTGTTCTTAGTGATACTTCTTTTTCCTGCTCAAGTGATGATTGCTATCAGTGTAAGTTATGGACTGTATCTGGCCCTCTGGTGCCTTCCTTTTTCTGAAGCACAAAGCAGTATGAATCATTCCAGGGTCCAAAGCAGCTAAACTCGAACATGCATTTAATGCTACTTAGCTATTTGAGAATCACAAAAAGCAGTAAATCTAAACTATGTTCATGTTAGACACATACATACCCAAAAGCTGTGGAAAAATGCTTTCTTCCTCTTTCCTTCACTTTCACGTTGCCCTGCTCTCCCCATGGTATCTGTAGATTAATTGTTTCTATCATCTTGTTCATCACCTCATAAGTTTTTTCTTTCATGTCATATCTGCTGGGCAATGGACTTGGGCTAAGTGTTTGTATTCTTGATCTGTGAGGATCAGTGTGAGGTTCAACTGGGGGTCTAAAATACTATGCCTCTCTTCTAATACATTAAACAAATGGTGGGATGGAGGTGGCAATTATGGACTTGCTTCATACAAGTAGATGCATATTTTTGTGTATGACAAGGTAAGGAATATATCTATCATCTGTTACAATGAGGGTCGCTGGAGAGGAGCGAGTAAATCTATAGCGTGTAGCTCATATCTAGCTTGCTTGGAGTGCAGCAAACTAAATGAACAGCTGTCTGCACCAGTTGATGCAGACAAAAGCATAAGCTCTTGGGACTCTATAATGGAACTTGCTTGCCCAGATTTCTCTTAGGTAAGTGTGCCATTATCATAAACTTGATCTTACTGAACTTACTGAAGTTACTGAACTTACTGAACTTACTGAACTAGGTCGATTCACCTTTTTTTGTGTTGTATGGGTATTTCTCTTTTTGTACATACTGAAGGTAAGTTTAAGGTTTGAGTTGCTATGTCTTATCAGAAATGAATACAAATATGAAGTTGGAATGTTTAATATACCTTCTGTCTATATTTAGAAGGAAATTAAAATTAGATAGAAGCATTTCTTGTCTTCATTGGTATTTATAAACTAAATGGGACTGTATTAGACTAATAAAGTTTTACAGAGAATGTTACAATAGTGATATACTTCCTTTGCATCTGTATCTAAAAAGGAAGTAAATCAATGAACTATTTTTGAAGTATTTTTTCATGTTTTCCCTAGTGTATAAAACTCCATGATAAAAATGATTTTTTTCAATCACTGCTACAGCAGCTTCATGTATTTCACTAACAATTGCTTTTCACCTTCGATATAACTGCAGGAAAACCTCAAGTATGAAATAATTCCTCCCAGTATATGGTAGGACATTTTTAAACTCTAAATTCTGTGGTAATTTCATGGTAGATGTGAAATCTTTGTTCTGTTCCCTGTCACTCCCTCCCCCCAACATTTTCAATTTTTAACTCATTGTCAGCTTTTTCTCTGTCTCCTCAGGCATTTTAAATGGAATAGCAGAACTATGAGCATTAATAGAAATCAGAATTTGGAGGGCATTCGTAGCAACCAGAGTTTGAAGACACATTCATAAATGCCTTCTGAAGATAGGAAGTATTAGAGAAATAATTTCCTAGTGGACACATATAGTATATTGAAATTATTTAATCACTTTAAATCAAATCCATGCATAGTAAAGAATATGGCACATTTTTGCACAAAAATATTCTTCCCTGGCAGAATTTCATAGTATGTACCTTATCCACAATGATGTATTACTGGGCTATCTTATTAGATGCATTAAGGCCCGTGAAGCTGAGGTATGACATAATAGTCCCTAGTTTCTAATATGGTAGGGTTACTAGGCAACTGCTAAGAAATCTATTACTTTACCAGTATTAAAATAACAATTTTGAAAACTTCAGATTAATTTTAGCTATTTCCAGGTTAGATTTAGATTTCCAGATCTACTTTTCTCCTGATTTATTGTGTATCTCTTGCACCTGATTTTGCAAAGTCTGTGCATTTCTACCCATGAGTTAGAATATTCACTTCAAGACCTATTTCAAAAGTATTGGATGTATAAAGGAAAGATAGTAGTAAACTTGATCTATGTCTTTTTATATACCTTCAAGTACCTCCTCTGCAAATCAGATTAGACATGTGATTTCGCCTGGTTTCTTAAAACTTTGATTTAGTTTCTAAGGTCTGATACTTAACTACTAAGATCTTTCGTATGAACCTTTAATCTAAGTTAAAGGTAGTTTTGGAAGAAAATGTAGATAGGAAGGACCAAGGCTGGCTACTGGTGTGCCAGTGTGCTCTTGCTTTAGGATACCAAGGTATGTAGCAAGTTGGCAGAAGAAACTAAACTGAGAGCATGCCATGATGAGGAGCATAAGCTATACACATAAACATAAAACTTCTGTGTTGAGCATGGAAGTAACAGAACAAATAAACAGGAGCATTCAAAAAATAATTCCTAATTCTTTAAGACCAAGAAGACAGATTTTCTGATTTCTTTTGAATTTTTTGATGTTTAGGAAAACTATCTATCTAATGATAGGCACTGCAAGGCATAATGGAACTATGCAGAGACAGGACAGTATTTGTCTTTAACAGTCTGCAACTTCTCATAGTATATAGAATGGCAAGGTATTTACTGAAGCTCTCTTGTACATCTTATACAGTACCGTTTTCATTTCACTTTTGGGTGATAGCAGAGTGTTCCTTTCTTGAAGGCAGCTAAGCTATGGTATAGTAATTGAATCAGTTACCTGTAGTTGCCTAACTAACTTCTAGTACTTGAAAATGTTGACTATGCTCTATTTTTCATGTTCAGAAACACTTACTTGAAGTATTTATCCGTATCTGTTCTTGATCAAGCTGTGATCAAGCTCCATGCTTCTTGTGTATGGTCAGTGACAAGTCTGTAACTCTTAAAGTTTAAT
Source organism: Coracopsis vasa (assembly GCA_026283785.1). Classification (NCBI taxonomy): domain Eukaryota; kingdom Metazoa; phylum Chordata; class Aves; order Psittaciformes; family Psittacidae; genus Coracopsis; species Coracopsis vasa. The sequence goes on from JANHGB010029958.1 coordinate 32,726, forward strand.
GTAATTGGTGTTTGAAATCTGGACTCATATTCAGAAGTTATGATCTGCATCTATATCATCTCAGTCTAAGCTTTAAGTGCTTGCAAACAGTTCTGTGTTCCCAGAAACCTTATTTTTGCCCAGCTAGCATCATACATGCATATTCTGCTCTGGGGAGGGCAAGATAGGAGTATTGACAGCATCTTTCAGTTTTCTAGCAGACGGAAGGAACAGGCAAATTGGGCCAAACTTATAATTTTAGCAGTTCTTCCTCATCAAGTACTTATGCTTCTCCTTTTACTGCTCCCAAGGCTGTTCCCACTGCCAGCTATGTTGTTAATTCTTCAGTAAGTGAAAGATGAGCATAGCTAGATTAACAGTAAACCAAGGAAAAGGTGAGAAACTTGTTCTGCTTTTTAGAAAATAAAGACTGTCCAGGTTCCAATTTATATGAATTTTCATTGAATGCTATTGGTTGATACTAAACAAAAAGCTATCATTAGGTACCCAGTTAATTTCTCTCATTTCCTGGGTTGAGAGGATGTCATGAATTTTCTGCAATCTAGTTCAGCAGATTGGCTTATATTGGTGCAAAAGATGTGTCAGATCAGTAATAGTTCATGATCAATGTGCTGAAATTATAACAAAGATAAAAGCTTGGTGAGTTTATTGGCTAGGAAATAGGCATGGACTTTGAGTGTACTGCCTTGGGGTTTTTATCTTGCAGGAACTACAGTCCAACTTTCTGTGAAGTGACTACATTGATTATTTTGTCTTGGGCATAGGACCAAACTAACTACATTGATGAGCATCCTGAAAATCATTAGTAGTAAAATCTGTTTTCCAAGCGTTATATCAAGTTATAGAGGTTTCAAATGATTGGTTCAGTGCCAAGACATGCCTCTCAGCTTTGTTGTTGACATTGTGGCTTACTGTAGAAGAAAATACTTATTCTTCTAAGCATCCGTTCCTTTTCTTGCATCCAAATATTGCTATGAGTTGCCACATAAACTGCCATCTACTCTAGCTGACTGGAAGTTCCATTTCCCTTTTCTGTTCTTCCTCTTTAACATTTTTTTCCTCATGATGTGGGATAAAGCTTAATTCAGTAAAAAACTGAGCAAACCAAAAAAACCCAACAACTTTCTGAAAATGAAGATATGTAAGCCACAGGCAGCAGAGCTGTTCAACAGAATTCTAAATGCCGCCACCACCACCTCTGGTATCATGTCTGCATACTTTCTATTTATCTTCTCCATAAATATTTTGGTTCAGAGAGGAAACCTAAAAACCTCTTAATTTTCTCTTCTCCTCTCTGTCATGACTTCTGTCAGTAAAAGGAGGGGTGCCCAATAGGTTCCAATAGCAAGTGCAGCAACTATGTTCACTGTCAGGGAAGAGAAAAGGTGTAGGTAGCCAGGCAAGCTCAGCACTCGTAGTGCACTACTCAAGGACAGTCAACAGAGTGAACAAAAACAGAACTCAGGTAAACATGAGGAAATCGAATTGTTCTCAAACATTATACCAACTTTATACCTGCCTAAATTTTTTCTCTAGTTTTAAAATTAAAGTTTTCTTTGCTATTGTTTCATTGCTTCTAAAATGCTCTTAGACACACGTGATGTTATTCAACTTGTATGGTACTTGTAACTTGCTCTGATTCTCTTGCACTGATACAAAGAGAGCCCTGTATGTTATATAGATACGTAGAGAGGATAGTTTATTAGAGGCACCTGCTACTTTTATGTGAAAATAGGTCCCCTAAAGGGAAATACTATGTTGTTAATACCCTCCATTTTGAGGAGTGCCAATTTTGCATGATAGAATTGTACATTTATAAAAACAAACAAAAAAAAATGAAGAAAAAAAAATACCCCAAAAGCCACACACACCAAAAAATAAATTCCCCTGTCCCCAAAAAAAAAATAATAAAAAATCCTGGGAATCTTGCAAAAGCAAAATCTTTCTTTCATCAGAAATATCATTCAAAGATTTGCAGAGGGCTGAAGTCTCTCTGTACCATGGTGTAGCAGAACTCCTTAGCAGTATCTCCAGCAGCTGAGAAGCTTGTTTTCTCAACTGTCAGTCACAGGACCAAGCTGCAGTGTGTTGTTACTTGATCACTGGCATAGCAAGTTGGAAAATGCTAACTGTCTTTGCCGCTACATAGGTTTAGTTCATGTCTTTGCACTGTTAGACTGGTGTAGCCACTGCATCTGTTTGCTTTACCTTCTCTGTTTACCTTCTTCCCTGCAGGACGTGTAGGTTTGATATAAAGCTGGGAAGGAAACAGAGCCCAAACTCTGCTGGAGAGAAATCCTGTTGGGCTGTTTTATTTAACTTAAATTTTTTGTGGGGGTGGGAGAGAAAGGAGGAAATTGCTAAAAGAGTTCATACTGTTCTATGTTCACATAGATCCCTGACAGTCTGTTCTCCAGACCTGGAGGATCAAAGGGAAACATCAGGAGGAACATCAAGAAGACAGAACAAGAGAGGTCCTCACTACAGTAAATAAATGAAAATTAGAATGTTTCTATAGTTGCCATTTAGTATAGCTTCTATACAGTGCTGGGAGGCTACTTACCTGATCAGAATAGAGAAAGACCTTTTTTCCATCCATGAAGATGCAACAGAATAGGTAAGCTGCATTCTTTGATCCACTTCATTTACAGAAAATATATTTGGAAGTAAAATAGTGATCTGAGAATTCAGTTTTAATTAGTAAATCTTTAGAGATCTCCTGGGAATGAGACAGGAAAGGATGTAAACTTCAAGCTAAAGGCAATACAGGGGCTTATTGAAGAACTGTTTTTAATTTCCCATGAACTATGTAGTCTTTGTTAAGAAAGACAGTTCCTTTCATCTAATTCTGTCCATCCTCAAACGTCAGCAAACCTCATTTACAACGTGCACTGATTGTGTTTTTCCCACAGAAACTGAATACTATGAGAATACAGACATCACAGAAACGGGACTTTCTATTAGAGCTTAGCTTTATTTTTTAATGTCTTAGAGTTAGTCTCAGGCTGTGTTTGGGTATATGATCTTCTATCCCTTTGTTGTGGTGTAAAGCCTTTATATTTATGCAAATGTGGCTACATGGACAGTGAAAATGGGAAGTTTAACATCCCCATTCCTCTCTATCATGGATATGGAAGTCTGAGATATTTTACTGCATATTTAATGTTATTTCTAATGAACTGAAATGAAAGTCCCTATTTTAATCGTATTTGCATATGCAGTGAGAGTCTCTACATAATGAAGCAAAAGCGTAGATCTCCATGGATTCAATGTGCTTTAATTAGGCATTTCCTGACAATCTCGTAATTTTTTAGTACTGTAAATCTAAGGAGGATAGAATGTGAATAGAGGCAACAAACTTGACAATGATTTTACTGGGAGAGCATATCCTGTTAAAAGTTGGGCCATCTGAAAGTTATGAAGAAACTTGGAAAAATAATTTAAATCCCTGTTTTAAAAGGATAATTTTATTTTTCATCTGTAAATGGTACCACACTGAATGAGAAGAAGAGATGCTATTCTTTTCACAATTTGACAAACGGTTTTTACATACTTTGACCTGGACCTATCAGCTGTGAGCA
>JANHGB010029959.1:0-13512 GCA_026283785.1 Coracopsis vasa
GGGGGGGGCGGTTTTAGTGCTTCTGCCGAGAATGTAGTAAAGCTTGTGATAAGCATAAATGGAAAAACCCACATTCTTGCTGCCCGCTGGAATGCACAGCTGCATTCTCAGAAGAACCAGACAGTCCAAAAAGCTTCTCCTGTCATTTATTTTGTTTGGCCTTGAGTTAGGTGACTATTTTCTGTTTATTTCCTTTGCAAGACTACATGTTTATCATCGTGCATGGGGGTACTGGGTTTTGATCAGAGGATACAGTTTCTTTCTGGCAGCTATTGAGAAACAAGAAAACATTATTTCCTCTATATGTAAGATCTCTCAACAGAAACAGGTAGCTCATTGCTAAATGAAATCCACATGAAGTGAAGTGTTCACCATCTGCACAGTTGTATTCTGCACAGTCTGATATAAACATTGGTTTCTTGGACCAGCAAATAGCTTTGATTCAAGATTAAATCCTCAGGCTGATTGTCAAGTTTACAACTACCAGAACAACCTGGCACTGAAAGCAGTGAGTAGCAGATGTGGGTAGCTGATGTTCCCTGATTGATATTAGTGTGGGGGTTCACTTGTAGCGGGAACAGGGGATCAGCAGGCTACAGCAGGGGCAAACAAAATTAATATTTGCAGAAGAGGGTTTAGAGCATGACTGAATGCCACACAGTGACTAAAGGCTACATCCACCTGATGATACCTGGCACAGAATAAGGATCCCAAATCCTGGGGCTCTTTCCACTTTAGGATTGTACCCAGTGACTCTTCTAGTTCATGTGCAGGCTGTTGCTACTGTTTGCACAAGGCAGTGTGGTCAATGGTACTGTAGAATTTTGCTCTGTATCTGCTATCAGTACTTTTCTCAAAATGATTCATAAAACTAGAGCTCGGGTATGTTAAGATAGTTTATTGTAGCTGTCGTATTTTTCCCCTTTAAGCAGATAAAATTGTCTTTCTTTCCAAATTAAGAGAACTGCAAACAAAGGAAGAAATCTATATTCTAGTACACTGCATTGTCAGCCACAGAGCTGTAGTTTTTGGTTACATTGTTCAAGTTGCAGAGAAACACTTATTTATCTGAAGGAAGGTAATTTAATAGGTCTATAAAATCTGCATTTTATCTCATGTTTCTCTCCCCCTAATTTTAGCCATCCAGAGAAAACCTTAAACTGTAAAATAAATCTTCAAATGCTGCAGAAGGCTGAGCACAGCTTTTACTACATACCTTTGCAATTAGAACTAATTTACTGCCCTGTGAGATGGAGGGAAATGTGCAAGGTACTTCTTGGATAAATATACCTCAGTAAGAAAAGCATAGCTGCTCTGTAAAAGTTATCTGCTTGTGTTCAGCAAGTATCAGGGTCATTCTTACAGCTACATACCGCAGAATGTTAATTAATGGGGCTGCAGCTGGTGGTACCACTTTGGCTGCTTCAGCTCGGCCTCTTATTCCATATTTCTCAGGTTTGTATGACCAGTGTTGGACCACATCCCACCACTTTTTTCCCCCAAAGTACAAAAAGTACCTAAGTCTCTACTGGAAAAGTACCAGGCTTTCATAAAAAGAACAGAGCTGTTGTTTCTTTGCTATTTTTATCCTCTCTGCCAAAAAAAGACATCATGTTGCATTGGCAGTTGTATATTTTAAATTGCTTTGTGTCGTGAGCCCCTTGAGTAAAAACCCAGGCTTTCTACAGCCACTGGATGTCCAATATGTTGCTGAAAAAGTTCCACCATAAAACTTGGGGGGTTGGGTTACCTTATGACTAGATCTGACCCAGTGGCATTACTGGAGCAAGGGTCTTGTGGTCTGAGGGAGCTGATTCTGCCCTACCATGGTTTGTGAGATAGAGCATCCTGACATGAAAGGCAAGTCACCTCATCCCCACTGTGCAAGGTTTTGTTCCCTAGGAGCTTCTGAAACTGAAACAGAAAGGAGTAAATCTCCCCTCATTGCTCCAAGTCCCTTCAGCATAGAAGGCAATTTCACCTAAATGTAATGGAATTTGTAAAATGAAGGAGTTAACTGCCAAAAGCATTTAAAAATAAAATTGTAAGCAAACTCCAACATCCCCCCACACACACACTTACTTTGCCAGTGCCTTTCATTCTGATGAATTATCATTTAAGATAATACTTTGGACTGTGAGAAGTAAGATTTCATTGCCAAAATACAGTCCGTTCCCATAAGGACTGACCCCCATATTTACGTTTGAATGAATAATCTGATTGGCCTCTTCTGTAATTGCTGCATTCTCATCTGGGATGTGCAAAAAGCTTGCGAGAATTAGTCTTTTTGTAGGTTATTATTACTGCAGACACAGTCTTCAGCTCCAAACTGCCTTGGAGATATTTGTATTTAACTGTACAGCACCTCAATGTGTGTGTTTACTGTAATTTATAATTCTGTTACTTAGTGTCATTTATATGTATACCATAAATATATATATAAAAAAATATTTGAAAAACCAAGCTAACAGTTACTAGAAGAGAGAGAGATGGTGGAAGGCTTAATGAAAGATGTCCTACCACAGAAAACAGTTTGCTGTAAAGTGCTCAGTGGTGAAAAATGTGACCACATTTATTCTCTGTTGGTTTAATGTTCCTTTCTCCCTCCTCCCATTGCATTTTCTTAGCTCCTCAAAATCCTAACAACACCAGGACTGTTTAAGGTCCCTTTTATTATTCAGTTCCTGCTGAAAAATGCTCTGTAGGTGAACACCTGCTTTATTTACATTATTAAAGATGCATTAACTTTCATAGTTAAAAAAAGCTTCAGCATCTTTGGTACTGTGTCAAATAGACTATAGGAAGTGATTCCTCTTCTTCTGAATGGAATATGAACTTTCTGGGAATTTGCAATGATATTTGTTGGTAAACAGCACATGGATTAGGCATTCTTTACAAAGTGTAGTAACTGAGAGTTGGCTTGTGAACCTAAAGAGGATTAGCAGCAAGAGGAATAGCTTTAACTTCTTATACTGTTTTGACTCTTTTACTGGGACCATACTGTAAGCAGATCTTTCAGCTGTTAACCCACATGCAAAGTACAGAGTCTGGCATATTTTTTTATTTTTTTTTATTCATATGTTTCATGCCAGCTTCTGCTAATGCAATATTTGGTACTTGGAGTTGAGAGCTTTTTTGTCTTCCGTTAAATCAGCTAATCCAAAACCCTGTGCAAGCTGTCTTCCCCCTTCACAAGTGCTGAGAGGAGCGATGCTTAAGGGAGCTTGCAGGCTTGGTTCTGTAACTGAGCAGTGATTTATAGCTATTGACTGAGGTCATCGCTTGGCACCTAGTGATGACCAATTTGATGGATTAAGGACTAGAGCAACTCAAGAGCCCTTAACATTTGTAACCAATCATAATCTGACTGGCAATGACCACAACAGAAAACCCGCCATGTATTCTTGTTTGGATCTATTTTATACTAGTTTGGCTTTGTTTCCTTCTTGGAGACCTGCTGCTGCTATTAGATAGTCTTTGATTTGGTTCCAAGGATGGGTCAGAGTAACTTTTTTTCTTTGATAAACCTGTTTTGTTTCTCTCATTTATGTAAGCTGCACGTTTTGGTCTGCTATTACATTACCACATCAAGGAGAGCTTGAGGGGCCAGTTCTGCACAGCAGGAAAGAGGGGGATTTCACAGTATCAGTCAGAACACATGCACTGTTTTTCTCTCATATTCGCTGAAGCAGCGGGTCCCAGTTAACAGTACCTTAGATATCACCAGTTCATCTACACCTGCAGAGTGTGTGTAAGGCACAGTGCTTCAAAACTGATGATAGTAACACGTCATTACTGCAGAAGCTGTGAGGAGGAGTGGCAAGATTTTAGAGAAGATACTTTTCCTAGCTGGACCCTCTGCTCTGAGAGGTACGTTGTCATCCCTGTGCTTCTGAGCAGTTGTTAGCTCAGGTTTGTGAAATGTGAAACTTTTTTCTCCTTCTGGAGGGTCTGTGGAGACAGCTCTTCTCTGCTACCATAACCACTCCTCAGTGAAAGCTGTTCCCTGAGTTAGCCATTGCTATACCTTGGAGATGCTGTGAATCTCTTCCCCTCAATAATGTGTCCTTATATTGTCTCATTATTTTATTTGGATTATCCAATATCTTGTTGTACCTGTATAATTGCATACTGCAATGTGAACTGCAGAATATTGCCCCCAGGAAGTGGTTGGAGAAAAGCTCTGAATATGGGGAACTTTATTAATATCCATAGTTCACATATGTTCCTGAGGATAGTTCAGGAATAAAATAGTCATATCAACTGCAATGCTCTGCAATGCTAATAGTAATGTCAGTGACAGTGTAATACTATGTGACTTTGGTATGGAACCTCTTCCTGTAGAGTTGTGCTTTGAAAGCTGGCTTTTCTGTGCCACAAGTGTCTTGCTGTATGGCTGGGAAAGAGAGATTTCTCTGATGCATAGTGTAGGCAGTTGAAACAACAGCAGTAAGAATTAATGCTAGTTAATACTTTATATATACCACTTCTCGCTCACTGTAGCAAAATGGCATCTCTTGCACATGAAAGTCCCATTTTATTCAGGCAGCCTTGTTTTGAAAGTGGTGATTTTATTTCTCTTTTTCCCCCATGGTGTTTCACAATCCCAGGAAATTATTTAGAGGATATTGGTATGTCTTGCAGGTTTTACTTCTCTGTTACATTTTAAGTGTCTAAAATATAGGTTGAAAATAAATTCCCCAAAGAATTATTATTTCTGTTACTGTTTTGTTCTATGGCAGTGCCTTGGTACCACACTGCTGGCTGCCTCCCCAGCGACAGGGGCTGTATAAATGTAGAAAAAGGTGAGCTTTGCTTCAAAGAGAGCAAAAGTATTTCTGTGGCATGCAAAAGAAAATAAATACCAGGAAGGCCACTCTTCTGCTCAGTGTTGCTCCTTCAGAGTGGCTTGCATGATGAACATTTTCTTTCTTAAAAAGATCCTCTACCTCAGAATTGTGTACGCAATGCTCCTGAGCTACAATCCATGCTGGGAACATCAGCACATGCCTTAAGCACTTTTGAGCTCAAACACATCTGTTTCATAGAAGTAAGAACTCTCCTCCCAAACTGCCCCAGAACTTGATGTTAATCTTGGAAAGTGATTCTCCTCTGTTTTACAGATGGAGGTAGGAACCAAGCCCTGTTTTGGCTATGGTCACATTACATGTCACTAAAATTGCTGGGACAAAGACCCTCTGCCTTGTAACCGAGTCACCTCTGCCTTATACACACAAGGGTGGGGATGAAATGAGTTTTCTTCAGATCGCCAGAAATGTCATCAGACTCCAGAGATCTCCAAACCCAAACTGTCTCCAATGCCTTCTCATGAGTCCAGGGCCTCACCTCTTCCCCTCTGTGCAGCTGCCAAAACCTCTAGCTTCCTTTCACTGACAGCTTCACCAGTGCAGCTGTGTATTTTCAGTGAGTAGCACTAGGAAAATTTGGGAGTGGAATATAATTAAATTTTTAAAACCCACAGGAAAGTTTCTGGTTTGAACATATTAGTCACTCAAGTTCAATTAAAGCCTAATTTCTAAAGAAGTTACCTGATGCTACCACACATGATCCAGAAAGCTGCAGGATGACCTGTGCTGTGCTGTACACTAGCCCCAGCACTGTCACTCACGTCCTAATCAGTAGGAAATCCAGAGTAATGAAGGCCAGTGGCAAACTCATGGAAGGACTTGTGTCAAAACCAGGTTAGGTCTTGGACATTTCTGGTTGCAGTTACTGTGCAGAGAGCTGTGGCAGTGTTCCTTTTGTGAAGCACTGCAAAAATTGGCCTCTCCTTATCATCTGCTAAAGAGCAGATAAACATTAATTGCACCTCAGTTCTAAACAATTCTGAGTTATGATTCATTAAGCCTTGTTCAGCAAAAATGAGGTAATGTTTCAAAGGCATGCTTACCTGCCTTGTAATCCCCTGTTTTCTTTTCCTTTTCTGCAGTCCTGGGTGCTACTGAATATAGGTAGATCTGCAGCCGAAGTTCATGCCTGTGTAATCCTGCTTGCCTTCTAATCTAGGGATTCTTTAGCTTGCATGGGGCACTCTTGTAGCTGGTTTCTCTTCTTGGATCTGTTTTGAAAGTGTAGAAAGTCAGTGGTGCATTATGAGACACTGATATACGAGACGCTGATGTACTCTGGATTTATTTGCTTGTTGTTGAGTTGCTTAGCCCTGTCAGAGTCCTTGTCTGGATAATAGGAAATCTAAGAACATAAATGCCAGATGAATGGAGCCAACAGAAAATGGTCTGGGCTTTCTTAGGCATACAGTTCTCATAGGTACAAGTTAGAGCTCTGTGAATGTGGCTGTCTGGATGAAAGGGCAGCAATGGGAAAGACAAAAAAAGCAGCTGTAGATTCTCTGGTATGAAAGCTCACTCCTCACTGCCATGACCACCTTATTGTTAACTTTTTTACTTGCACAACCCATTAAGTAGCATCTAGAGAACAGAGAAGAGAGATGTCTGACATACCCAGGACAGGAGATGACGGCAGGAGAGTGAGTATAGCCATCTTTAACTTCCTCCCAAACCTTTGCATCCCTTCACACTCCTGAAACAACTCTGAAGACAACAGCCTCTTCAGCAAAGACTGTTTTCCAGTATTGTAAGACTGTTTTGCAGTATTGTAATGTGACTGCACCCAGGTCGCTCTGCCAGTGAGTCTGCGTGGTCCTTTCTGGCTCCTGCACCTCACCTTTCCTCTTAACTCTGCAGAATGCTGCAACCCACATAATGAAATCACCTACTAAAACTTCCCAGAGGGCAAATCCTGCTGCTTTTCTTTCTTTCATGGTGCCACATGTTACATCTGAACTGAATAATCAATACCCTTTTCCTCTCTGCAGTGTGCTTTGGACATTTATTCTGAGTGATACCTGGGCACATACCAGTCTTGCTTGTTCTTTTCTGCTCCCACATCTCAACTGCAATGAAGAAGAAACCCCCAGAGGCCCACATGGGTAACTCATTGCCAGGTCTTCAGGACAAGCAGGTACCTCCAGGCAGTTTAGAGAGACACAGCCGCTAGGATGGGAAACTTTTATCAAGAAGGTTTAACCCCAAGTGCTGCTAGTCCCACCCCATAGCTAGCAAGACATTGAAGAACAGTCCAAACTTCTCCTTCCCGTGGATATTGAACTTGCTCTTTGGGAGCCTCAACTACTGCTAGTTTTTGGAGAAAACCATGGAAGAGTTAGAGCTCTGCATTTGGAACCAGCAAAGGCTTTCTGAGGGTTTGTACCACTCCTTTAAGGATGGTTTTGTTAGAAATAATGGGAATTTTAAGTGACAGCTACTGATCTGATAGACACCAGAACTCACTCCTTTGGTGATAATTCCACTTCTGCCCTTTTCAGACCCCCTGCTGATGGCTGTCTCTGTGCCCGGCCTAGAGCAAAACTGAAGCTGATTTTGGATGTCACTGCATGCTTAATGATTCTCAGGAATGGAGAGTACCATTACAGCAGAGTTGGTGTCACATGGGAAAAACTGAAAACTGAGACTGAGAAGACTGAAATTTTTTTTGTAAGACTATGTATTCTGGAGTGATCTGGGTTATCAGTTTTATATCATGTAGTCAGTTTTTGACAGAGCAAGGAATTGATGTCACAAATACATCTGTCTGGGGTGGTTTCTGTCAGCTGGGCTTTTTTTTTTTCTCCCTGGCCTCCTTTTGTGTATGTCATGGGACAACTTTTTATGGGATCCTTAATAGGGAATAAAAGAGAATCAGTTTACATACTACTTAGGAAAAATAGCATCAAACAACTTCAAAGTTCAACACGTTATCCTAAGCACAAGTAAAAGTCTAGATGGTTAAATCAATCCCAACTAATTCAACATTTAGTAAACTCTGTCCTTAATCACACGTTCTACTATTCCCAAGCAGAGTAAAAGATTGGTTTATAGGAGACAGTGGTGCAGATGAAAAGAAGCAGAAAATATCCCCTTTGGAAGGATACAAGCTCTTCTCTGAAGTACTTAAAGCAACCTGATGTTTTTTGCACCTCTAGATCAGTGTAATTACGCATCTTTTTCTTCCTCTGCCAATGTAAATCTTCAGTTTGTCTTGCTGAGAACAGATCAAATCTTCTACCTGCACAAGCCTCCATGGTTGGAAGCAGCATCTGAAATGCCAGCAAACAGAGGTTTTGAAAGCCCAGTATCCACTGAGCTGTGCAAGTAACTCCTTTTACTAGTTTCTTGGCTGAACTGAAACAAAGAGAAACAAGTTGTTCTGGGACAGTGGAACTAATGAATCCTAGCTGCCTGGATTTGAATGTGTGCCTCTGAGCATTTTGCCCCCCCTCAGCTCTTGCTCCCCACATGTCCCCTGTGATTCCCTCCACTCCCACTCCCCTCGCTTCCCTTACTTCTCCCCAGATAACAGCTGGACAATGATAGCACATGTTGTAGTTTGTTCTGATGAGTCAGATTGGGCAAAGGGAACCAAACTGCAAATTACTGCTGAGCTCACATGGCTGTGCTTCTTTAGTGGGGGCACTACTTTAGATCCCTTTGTTTCTCTTGAGCTGCCAGTTTCTTGAACTTTGTGCACACTTAGCGCTGCTGGGAGTGTCATGTCTGTACAGAATTTGGCTGAAACACGTCTGAGGTTGAGAAGTTATTCAAGAGATAGATGGACTGGCAGTGCAATCACACAAGCCTTGTTTCCTAAGGGAACCTGCCTTCAAATGCTTTGCTTGAACCAAGATAAAATATTTTTGCTTTGTTTTCCAAGAATTGTTAACTGCTTGGATTAAACTGAGTATGTGTATGAAATGATGCGTTAAGCATTTTAGTACTTTTCTGTCAGGTTATGCATAATTTGTTTTTAAAAAATAGCATTGTGTTTATTTCTTTCTGTATTTTGCAAGCAAAGCATGGCACAGCTAGTCCTGCCTGGCTTATGTTGGCTTCACAGAATTTTGCTATCATGAGGCTATTCCTTTGATATCCTTCTTCTTTTCCTCTGTATTTACTTGATACGTTGCCCAAATGTTGCCTTTGTGGGAGAAATACACAGTATCTTTATGACTTTGCTGACTTCTTAAAGGGTTATGGTATAGGTCCAAACATGGTTTTCTCCTTGCCTTAGCATGGTTTCAGGTGTTAGGTAGCTTTACTTAATTCAGAAGATAAAATATTATAAAGAAATGGCTAAGTACACCTTAAGTATTTTTGAAATGACAAGTCCTAGTTTGCCATTTCCTTGAACAGACATCATGCTTCTGTTTGGGCTTTTTTGTTAATAGCAAAAAATAAATATCAGGATGGAGTCTTCTGGCATGTATTGCCATGTTATGTTTAATGATAAAGGTATTTAGTTTTCCTCTTTATGAGCAGAGCAGCCATCAAATTTGATTGATTGTCCATCCTCATGAAGAAAAGACTACTCTTAAATTCATAAATAGTTCATTCACTAGACCCAGTTTCTCTCAATTTCATCTTCCTTTTCCTAACTCATTCTACAATTACGAACAGCAATATGTAGTGTGTTGCAGGTGATCTTGGTGTTTTCAGAGACTCAAAGTAATGAGGGTTTCTTTTCTGACCAAGCAGCTCATTACTGTTACTACACTTTTATGCAGAAATAACAGTAATAAAAAGGTAAATACTGAGGGCAATAAAGCTATCATCATATATCTAACTTTTGAGTAATAAGAGTTTTGCCAACTATAAAAATTATGCAACTGGCAAAAGCGATCAGTAACTCTGAGAAGAATTAATGTTGAAATCCAAGCCCTGGTTTCTTTGTACCAGATGTCAAGGTAAGCTGTTAAGCATTAAGATTTTCTGATAATCAGTTTTCATCTGCTATTATTGTTCACTTGTACCACTGAAGCACCTAGGAACCCTGGTGCCAGAGCAGTGCCATACTCTTCTAAGCACTGTATAAACACAGAACAGAGAGGAGGTTCCTGCCTTTAGGGGTTGGGAATTCTCATTAAAAGTAAATCAGTGCTTTGAGGAACATTGGTAACGGCATTATAAACTATTAATCTATTCAGTAAATTCAATGTCATCTTTTAATCTGTCTTCATTTCCAGATTGCATTCAGAAACATTTTCCTCCAGCATATACTTATTAATTTTTGTCCTGTTTTTCATTTAATGTGTTGTATAAAATGTACTAAGAGAAGTTGTACTTTCAGGGAACTGTGTGATTGCTCCATGCTGCAGGTGAGCTTTCGTGCATTAGTCTTTGCAATGCGAGAGCAAAGAAATGCTCACTAAATCCAAAAGAAAATACAAATGTCTCAAAACATGGGAGAGAGTGAGAAAGAGGTAGATTGATAGGTTATAGTGTCTTTTTTTATTACTGTATTCAAATCCAGTCTTCACAGTATTAAATGTATCATGGTATTACATGCATCACTGTCAAACTGCTGGCTGCTTAGTGTCTGATAAATGGAGTTCACAGGGTAATTCCTGTTCACAGGAATAGCCAAACTTGGTGCTAATTGCCAACTTTGTTGCCATGGTTATGCAGAACAAATATCTCCCTAACCCCCTGGGCAGGAATCAGGCATAACACAAAGGTAGCTAATTTACTGCTCTGAATAGAAATAGGTTGAATAGAAAGCTTTGGTCAGCAAGGATACTAATCCAGTTCCAGCCATTAAGCATCCCCATGTAGAGAAGTGATGTTACAGCTTCCAAGCTGCTAACACAGATGAACAGATTTGTATGTACTTTTTCTATTGCAAATATCAAGCCCATTTGAGCCCTGTGTTCAGAAATTCAGCAAAGGAGAGACAAGATTGGTTGGCCACAGCAAAGGAGAAGAATCATTTCTACACAGCCATTGTCTGCCTTTTTAATGTGTAGGGGGTGTGTGTCTGGGGAAAACGTGTTTGGTTTTTATCCACCTGCTCAGCTCTACCCGTACTCCCAGTTGTAGTGAACTTCCATAGTGGAAACATCAGAGAGTTTTAGTATGACATGGCCTACCCACTAAGAAATGGCTAAGCACTTTCGTGCACCTGATGCCACTGTGTTATTAATAGCAAATGGAACTCATGAAACAAATTTGAAGGGTATGCCACAGAGATGGGAGAACTGGGCTGCTGCTCCTAAAGGAAGGAGAGTGGAAGCACACATGGAAAGCCAGAGCAATTGGTAATGGTCTGGTGAGCTAGGTGGAAGGGACAGATGACTACTGTTCCTTAGGGAGATTGTCCTTTTCTCCCAGCTATAGCTACAGTCCCTACTTCTTCAGTTCTTCCACTGGCTGCAAGAGTAAGTCTAGTAGACACAAACGAGATGGAACTGTGATCATTCTGATGTTTTGTATGGTCCACTTGCTTTGGCACCATCCTTTTTGGTCTGTGCCTGGAGGGAATGCAGTGAACAGCTGTTGGCACTCACAGCAATGAAGCGGATACCAGAAGGCTGTCTCTTTTTTTGTGAACTCAACAGTTCACAAGTGCAAAACTGACTCTATCAACTGGCAGCAGGGTATGTTCTGCCAGCAAACTGCACAAAAATATATTATTAGTTAACTTCTTTGGTTATAAAGACCATTTAAGTGACATGTGACTTTCAAAACAAGCTATTCTATGGGGCCTATATATCTCGCCCCACTCCTATGTTTGTTTTTCCTGCTTTGGCATCTGACATTAATGTCTGCCACTGAACATCTCAACCTTTGTATCTTTCTCATGGGAGACACAGATTAGAGTGTTTAAGCTTTGTAATTTGGCATTGCTGGCATTTTTTGTTTGCTACAAACCTTTCAGCTGATACTAATGACATCTAGCAAGTTTTGGAGGAAAAATCATTAAGAATAGAATTAAAAAAACCCCACCTTTGTGATCTGAAGTGCTCTCTGAATGAACTCTGAGAAGTTTAAATTCAGGCACAGCATCCAACCTTTCCATTTGTACTATAAGTGAGTCTATTTGCAATTATTGTTTGAGAGAAAAACAATGTTGAAAACATTAGACAAAACGTTTTGGTTTTGTTCAGAGAAGGTACGACTGTTGATCAAAAATATGTTCTGTGCATTGCCAGCATATTGAGGCATACTCATTTCCAAGACCGAAACTGCTGTCTTTTTATTTTTACAGTCTTTGTTTGAACTGAGATCCACATTCATTGTTACTGAGCTTTAATAATCTAAGGGTCACTTGAAGGGCTTTTGTTTGAGAGACCTTTCAAGCCAAGCCAAGGCAGCAGTTTAGAGAACGTTTCTTGTTTGTAGACAAAAATATATTAAAACAACCAAGGGAGCTATTACTCTTTCACATAATTATTTTTAATGTCTCATTGGACATGTATGAAATGCCTTTCAGTTCCTGTGGGAGAATTATTTTTTTTACGTTTTTGCAGCATGGCTTTTGTTAAATTTGTATGCTGTTTTTCCATTGAGCAATGTTCACCCCAAAAGACTTTATAAACATGAACAGTATCTCTAGGAATATGCTTCCAACATAATCCACATAAGTACTTTGAGATTTGTCAGCGGTCATAGGGACTGATACCTGCATACCTTGTGCCACCCATTTTTTTCTGGCCACAGTCAAGAAAGAACATGACCTCAGTTCACCTGGGAGAAGTGAGAGAACAGCCAAGAGTCCAGGACTGCATGAGATGGGGTGCAAAGCCATTTGCTGCAGCAGGCAGTGTTAAAGGCAGGCAAGAAGGGAGGAGGGATAGCCCTCCATTTGCTTCATTTCTCCTGGTATATGTGTGCTGGGTAATTGGAGCACCTTTGTGTCCTTGATGTGAAAATTATGTGCGAGAGTTGTGCTGTGTAGCTCCTCTCAGTTACCTAGGAAAGACAGAAATGAAGTACATCCTTCTCTTCCATAGTAAGAACACATTCAGGGGGAGGAGATCAAGCACAGAATTTGGGGAAGATGGAAACAGCAGCTCTGTGGAAAGACAAACCGTCCTGTAAGACTGTAGTTCTAGTACAAATACTTGGGCTTGGACTGGGACATGCACATTATGTGCCATTTCTGCTCCACAGAGTTGCAGGCTTAGCAGGTAGATGCAGGTTTTTCACCGAGATGTCTTCTTCCTGCTGTGTACTCATGATCCTTTCAATCTGCCAGTTGTCCATTCTGAATGATGCCCTGATGTTTCTTGCTCTGGCGTTGAAAGCTCACGTAGTTGTCTTAGTTCTGGGGCAAATCGCCCTTCTCCCAGGCACGGTGCATGTTTCAGTGACCCCAGGTGGACTGTGCTGTTAGAGAGGCCCTAGCACATGCTTTGGGCAAGGGTCCAGAAAGCATCAGGACTCACTCCGAACCTGAAACCTTCTATGGATTAAAACTGAAGTTACTGCTTAGCTGTATGTTGCACACAGCTCATTTAACATTTAACACTGCATGTCACAGTGCCAGTACCTGTCTCACATCTCTTTCCTTAGGCTGATGGAAGTTTACCGGCTCTGTAGAAGACAGGCCCAACAGATGAGGAGGGGGAGTTGCTATTTATGTTAGGGATAGGCTGGAGAGTATGGAACTCTGTCTGGGGACAGGTGATCAGTCAAC
>JANHGB010029975.1:0-13962 GCA_026283785.1 Coracopsis vasa
CACCTTACAAGCGTGTCAAGGTCCCTCTGGATGGCATTCCTTCCCTCCAGCGTATCAACCAAACCACACAGCTTGGTGTCCTCAGCAAACTTGCTGAGGGTGCACTCAATCCCACTGTCCGTGTCACCGACAAAGATGTTGAACAAGACTGATCCCAACACTGATACCTGGGGGACACCACTCATTTTTGGCTAAGCAACTAAGAGGCAACTTAAAACATTTGCTTTCATATAGTGGGCTTTAATTCTCAGGATTTTTGGAGCTTAAGTCATGATTTTCAAATACATGTGATTGCTGAATAAATGATTGCAAGAATCTAGTGGAGTAGTAATAAATATCAAATATTGTGGGAAGACAATTTTACTTAAAATCACAGAAATTGAGGTGTTTTCAGAAGATCAGACCGTGTCCAAACTGAAATGAGCTATAACTGTGTCACTGCTGATTGATATTTATCTAGCATGTTCCTAAAACTTCCAATGATTGTTTATGAGAATCTAAGACAGTGTCAAAAACTTTATTAAAATCAAGATTTATAACATCTTTCCTGTCTACAAATCTCCTCATGTAGTTGTATTGCAAAAAGAAGGTAAATTGGTCTGACTTAATTTGTCCTACTTTTTGCTGGGGGGTTGGAGTAGATGACCTTTGGGGGTCCCTTCCAACCCAAACTATTCTGTAATTCCATGACTCTATGATTCTATGATTTTTGGTATCCATATTGACTTTAATTAGTCTCCTTGTTATCTAAAAGATATTTACAAAGTAGGTTATTTTCTAGGAATTAAAATTGGGTTCTCTGGACTTTTTTTCCTCTTTGCAACTCCCTTACCCATATTAAAAGGAAGGCATTATTTTTCCCTTCTGTAGTATTTTGGAAAGTACTCATCCTCTATACAGTCTCAGAAATAAGCAGCAATGTAAACTGTTTTTTAATTTGTACTTACCTGTTCTGATTTTGCCTTTACATGTTTATGGTATATTTTTTCTCTATATCATTAGTAACCTCAATGAATTTTCCACTTCCTTTATGCCTGCTTATGCTTGAGCTCAATGAAGAGCTCACATTTCTCTAATCAATAAGGAAAAAGTGACTGAATTAGATTTCAAAGACTGTTGCTTTGTGAATATCATATAGGAGAAGCTGCTTCCAGCACACTCCAGAGAATTGCTGAACATCCTGTGTGTTCATATAGTTGTTTCTCTTGTTAATTTTTGTTTATGGGTGCTGGCTGATTCTGCTAATTACTTTTAAAAAAAGGTGACTTATCACAGGATACCTCTGTAATGTTAGTGGAATTTCAAATGCAGTGACAATTTAAGTATTTTCTCTATTTAATAATTTCTTCCATTTAAAGCTTAATATAATATGAAAATAAAAGGTTGCTATCCAGTCATGTCTGAAGAAAGTGATAGCCTACAATCTTTGGACAAAATATGAAACCATATTATTCAACTACTAAATGCAAATGAACTCATGTAAATATGTTCAGTCTAACCACCTTCATTCTAAAGAAGGACAGAAGGAAAAGTCAATGAGAATTGCAGTAGAAATTACTTACCTTGTGGTTACAGTTAGTGATCTGACTTCCTGACTGAGAAGTATAGATCCTCAGTAAGGTACCTAACGGATAAATATGGACTTATCATCAGTCAAAGTATGAAATCAAACGGACTCTAGATACTTTGATACATGCTAATTAGAGAAAAAATACGGAGTGTAATGTTGTCATCAAGTGCTGTAATTCTGTCAGATCTCTCAAGTGAAGTGTAATTGGGGCATGATAGCATTGGATAAGCTGCATGAAGGAAAAAATGCAGTCAGGAAGAGTGGTTTCACAGTTTTCTTTTTCGTCTGAGGTTAATATTTCACTTGTCTTTCACTCAGAAAGGTAAAAACGTTCTCATTTTAAAAGCCTACCAAATCAGCCTATTGTCTCCATCCCAGATAAATTAATGTACTTTTCCAGAAGTGTAGTCTTTTGAAGAAAATAAAAAACTTTGTACACCTGTAAGGCAAAAATCATAAAATCCTTTAGGAACTCTGGGGTTTATAGGTATGCTCTGCACTGCCCTGAAGCATGTGAGAGAGCAATAACAGCTGTTTTGGTTTATGCATCTTCTATGACGGCATACAGTGCAAAGAATTAGGGGATTTGTTAAAATGTCTCAGTACCCTGTTTTTAGATTCCTCTGCTGATGTGAGGTAATGATTATGCATGCAGATATATATATGTGCACCTGTAGAAGCATATGTTTGTATGATATATGTATATAATATGCAATAGTCTTTTCTATGGATAAATGTTTATTATAAAAGGTATGGATGAGATAAAAAAGGAAAGCAACACTTGCACTGCTTTCACTAAGATCAATAAATCTTTTTCTCCTTAGCTGATTCACTTCCGATTCTTTTCCTGAACAGCCTGCTCAGGACCTTCATCTCCATTCACTCAATTTTTCAAAGAATGTCTTGTAAATATGGTAGACAATCTGTTTCTTTTTTGGAGTCCTCCAGGTTTCCTTTTAAATTCAATCTATCTCTGTCAAAGCCTCTTCATGAAAATGCATCTTTGCAAACAGGGTTTCCATCACTTCTACTTGGCTGGCCTAATAACAATTCCCTGATTAAATGAGGAATAGGAACCCACACTCCCTGGTGAATCAATGCCTGTATCTCAAAAAAAAACTTATCACACAAAAAGCATTCTTGATAACTAAAATAAGATTGATGAATTCTGCCCACTGCTGTGAGACAAGACACAAACACATTGAGTGGATCAGATAGATAAAGTTTTAAATGCTTTTGAGCATTCAGATGCCATTTTGATAAATACACAGGCAGAGACAGATACAGGTGATATATGTATGTAGAGGTACAGATAGATAAAGATATAGGTACAGATACAAACCAGTGATGCTTATACAGATCTTTACAGACCTTACAGACCTTTACAGACCTTAGATGCTTATACAGACCTTATACAGACCTTACAGACCTTTACAGACCTTAGATGCTTATACAGACCTTTACAGACCTTACAGACCTTTACAGACCTTAGATGCTTATACAGACCTTATACAGACCTTTAGCTGATTTCTTTGGAATGCAGCACAAGACTAAATAGCTAACCTATTTACCAGCATAATACTCTTTTCATGTGTTGCAGTAAATATGAAAACCATACGCAGTCCCTCCTAAAAAGGCAGTCGCATGAAGCATTCCTTATTTTCCTTATTCTGTCTACAGATACTCATTGTTACTCATTGTTTTTTACTTTTCTTACTTCATAAATGATGACACATTTCACTATAGAGGAAATAAGTGGTTTATGTTGTTCATACACTGTTAGACTCATGTGCAAAAGTACCGGTTTCATACTTGTTTAAAGATTCTCTTTAATGTATGTTTTTAACATGATTTGATAGGCTTCTATGCAGCACTGGGGTTTTTTTGCAAATTGTTACTCCATCTTCAAACTATGAAAGATTTATTATTATATTCTTATAGAACACAGTGTTATGAAAGATGCTCTTCTGTGATATATGTCAAACAGATGTGAAAGAATCTGAAGACAGTATTTCCTCAGCTGTATTTTTAACAAAAAAGGTCTTCTCTGACTTCAGTTTTATCAAAACATTTTATTCAACTTTAAAAGGATTATGTTTCTCTCAGTTCCTGAGCATGGTAACTAGTACAGCAAATCCTATAACAAAAATTCAGTTTACAATTTTTATTATAACCATGATAGGATAAAATTAACTTATCTTTTCTGTTTTAAGTTTTCAGTGCTAAAAAGGGTAAAAGCAGTAAAAGCTTTATTCTGCTGTCATTAAAATAAGCAGATACAATCCTAGAAGCAGTGCACTGTGTAAAAATGTGTAATTTTTAAACAGTAAGTTTTATGATTATCACATTTCTCATTATTAGTCTCTGTAAGAATAAGCACAGATTAAGAGACTGAACACAAGAGAAAGAACTGAACAGTGTAACATTTCTATGCAATTTAATATGATCTAATCTCTACCTTTGGTGTCTACAAATAAAAAGTTCAATACCTTCAAAATCATGCCCTTGTAATCTGCCTTTTAACTAAAGTACGGGTTTGGTTCACAAGATATTCTTTATTTTATCCTGAAAACAGATTATTTTCATGTTAATTAGGTTCTCAATGCATCCCTGTATTATCAACACTTTTCAGCACAAATAGAAAATATTGCCCCATATCAGCTACTGTAAAGAAAATTAACTCTATCCCAGCCAAAATAAGCACAGGCTTTTGACTTCCACTTTCAGACCTGTCAAGCCTGAGACCCCCCCTCATTCAAAGCAGTGAAAGTAAGAGGTAAGTATTGAAATTAGGAATACAGAAAGAGGCTTTCTAGTAGTGACCATAGGGACTCTGATTATAGGTAAGGAGATCATAAAAGGAATTTAAAAGACTTTTAAAGGAATTTTAATTTCTCCATAAGGGAAAAGGATGAGTGAGAAGAATATTTTTTGAGATGGTGAATATTTTCTTACAAAAATACTGACAGTTCAGCTTCATATCTGCTGAATAAACAAGATCATTTTGTCTAAAATAAGACTGAATAACAAGAAATTTTTGTAGTGTCTCCATTCCTAGCAATTCACGGGAGCTTTACAGCTATGTTATCTGAAATGTAACAGGCTTTTTGATTAGATGATATTTTTTCTCTTCACTTGGGTTTCATACTGTTGAAGAAAGTTCTGAACTCTTTCATTAGCATCATTTCTAATGCTTCTAGAAAGATGTCTGTAATTTATGATTGCAAAATGTTTTAAAATTGGTCAGAAGTCATGTAGCTACATCTATAGAACTGATGGCCAAATGCTAATCCCACTTAATGAAAAAGTTGGGTTTTTTTATGGAAGTTCATGAAAACCATTAATATGAAAAAATAGAAATTATATGACAGAGACTATGTATTTTTTATGTTATGTTATATTCTTCCTGTACTGGCAGCTGATGGCTGTTCTGGTTTTGATCATTTTCAGTTGTGAAGACCTGTTTGATTGTTTTAAAATATGCTTTAATGGAGCAGTGAAACAGAAGTTCAGATCTCTTTTGAAGTTTGGACTTCATCAGCAAAGGGTAATGAATCTTGACAGTTAATTGTATTGGGGTTTGTGTTTCTGAATATGTCTATGTCTTCATATATAGCAAGGGAATATAATGCCTATTACATGATAATAATACAGTACACAGTGCTACCTACAACTACACTGTTTGGATAAAAGGCAAATTTAAAGATAAAATATTAAAAAAGTTATAATCATTTTTCATAAAGTTAGTTGTTGAGCACCAAAAATTTGAACAGTGACAAATACTGTTCCTGCCCATGGTACTTCCCTTATAAAATTTTCTGATGGTGAAAAACTAGTCCTCTAATTCACTGTGTAGGCATAATCCTAGTGTTTATGAAGGAAAGAAGTAAGGCATCTTTGAGCTATTACCTCTAAATATAATTCTGGAAATTTTCCAGATGGCTCATTGAAAATCAGTTGGTCAGATGCACTCAAGCTTGACTACTTTCACCTAAAAAATTAGTGCATACTCAATATTTTATGAAATATTTTGGCCAGAAAGAGAGCTTCATTGTATTTTTTTTTTTTTTTTTGACAAGAAGAATCACATCTGAGATAGAAATAAATGACTCTTAGCCACATAATGCTGTTGATTTCATTGATCCAAGTGAAACTAAGTTTAGAAAACTGCTGAGAGAAGTGTTCACTCTACAGTTGGAATGAATCCCTGGAGCATGAGTTTATAGATGTGATTGAGCACTCTTCATGTTCTACAGTACTGTGCTAAGATACACTGTGAGTAGGAGTGCAGTTCTTCTAAAAGATGCATTTTGAGTCATTACAGTATACGTATTTAGATTTGGTGCACTGGATATGTGTGTGAGCTAGAAAACTAGCAAGAATGACAAATGGATGAATGAGTTCTGTCATTTGGACATATCCTATGTTTTCTCTGCCCCAAAAAGTATGAAAGAAGTAAGTAAATATTATAATTTCTCTTTAATGCATTCCACAGAGTAGTCCAGTGTAACAATAGAAATCCATAAATCAGAAGGTGGGATGGTATCATATTGACATTGACAGTATAGGTCTACATAGTTGAAGAATTGAACAAAATCATACTGTTGTGAAACCAAAAAGAATAAACCCCAGCATTTGGATAAACAACACGCAACACATATTCAAATGTCACATAAGATTTTAAATGGCTTCTTCTTTTTCAAAGGAAAAAACTTCTTACAAAAAAAAAAAAAAAAAAAAGAAACCACAACTTTAAAATCTATTATTAAGAAAGACCATATGAACAGCAGTGTACAGGTACCATACAGGTACCCTTTTGTATCTTTTTGATGCTGATAATTTCTTATGTTGTGAGCTTGCAAATATATCAGAAATATGATATCCTGGAAAAAAGAAAGTGTTTCATTCCCCAGCTCCCAAATTCCTTTTATACCATATTACCTTCCATTCCAGCTTTTCTTGCTGCATCTTGGTATTATCTTCCCAGAGCTGAAAAAATTAACTAGAATAAATTGTTAAAGGTAACAATAGAAGTATAATTAAATGTAAAACCAAAATGAAAAACAAAACAGATAAGGTTTTGAAAGTTGTACTGATTCATGATGTACCTTTTCAGATGTTTACCTAAAGTTGCCAAAGAGCAGCAAATCCTGTTGCATTTATTAAGAAAATGGTTTTAAATTAATCATCTTCCAGTTAGTACAATAATCCATGTCTCATTATGATACTTAGTCTTAAACAAAACCAACCATGGAGCTTAAGATTCTACACTGTTGCTTTCAGGATGTATTTATAAATACTGTAGTAGTCTATTTGTTGTAAAACAAAGTAGCAAGCTATGGTAACAAAACCTCCTAATATTAACAAGTGGGAAGGGACAAACTGATAGCAAATTTGTCGTCTCTATTAGTATCATACTGTGTGCAGACTCTGAAACACTCAAGGTGATCCACAGATTGTATATTTAATTAATGATTGTACAGTGAATAACTCTTTAGTAACATTATGAACCAATGCAGTGGGATAGGGAAGTGACAGGGAAGATGGATCCATGTGCATTCACATTTGTGCTTGCATATGTACTTGAACAGAAAGTGTGAATCCTTACGCCTTTGCGTCCAAAAGGTACACTTTTATTAGATAAATGACCTGGGATGTGAGTTTTAGAATGAACGGGAGATTGCATGTGGAAAAAAAAGGAGTCTTGAAGAGGCCCTTCAGGCAAGCAGCAATAGCTTTTGGTGTGAAGTTGTTAGCTTTTCCAGTATTTTGGAATAAAACTCAAGCTGAGAAATCAAGTTGGTGTAAGTTGCTTTTTCTACAAGAAATTTCAACCTCCAAGAGGTTCCTAAATTATATTCTCTAAAAGGCAACACTTCGGAGCTGAGCACTGCACAATTCTCCGTGAAAAGCCTCAGAGATCTTTGAGTAACAGTGAGAAGGGGATCATGGCAGGTCTAGCCTTTGTCTGCATTTTTTTTTCTGTGACCTTATTTTGCCACTTTGCTTTCAGTTTAGAAAACAACAGTTTAACCTCTGCTTTGCCAGAATAAATTCACTATTCTCATTTTTAGGCTTGTTTATTATTCAAAGCATTGCAAAAAACACCTGGCAAACTGGAGATGCTTTTGTTTCTGCAGTGGTAATCAATCCAAAAATACACTTTGGATGCCTGCAATCAAATATAAATTTGGGAATCTCAGAGGCAAGTTTGATATCAGGATTTAAAGTTCTGCTTGACATGTGGCACGCAGGCTAGGGAGAAAAATCTCCCACAAAAATTAGCTCCTAGCTCCTGCTAGGAGCCAGCATATGAAAGTGTGACTTTACAAAACCCCATGCAAGCTTCAATGCTCTAGCTAGTTTCTGCCCAGTGTCAACATGAAGATACAAACCAAAACCAAGCATTTAAGTGCTAATTAGAATCAACAGTCTCTTTGCATCAGTCTTTCCCCCGAAAATGTAGAGGTTGAGTCTATTTGTTACCAATAATCAGGAGGGGAAAAGGAATTACTTAGAAATTGCCCAGTTATTATTAAATGATGGATGAATATGTATAATTCAGAGATTAATTCATCTTGTTGGATATTGTTTGCATTGACAGGATATTTACATCTGCATCTAGGTCTGTTAGAGTTGGTTGCATTTGTGGTTTACTGTTTTGTTTTGGTTTTGTTTGTTTGGGTTTTTTTTTCAGAACGTATTTACCTGCAACTTGATTTCATATCTCTGCGTCTGTATATATTGTATGCCAGTGATGTGGAAGGTAGAATTATGTTAAAAGCGTAGGTGGGTGAACAAGCCTTCCTGCTTGGTGTGCTGTCCCAAAATGTTACTATGGAAACTCTCAAATTCTGTCTTTCTACCAAGTATATAAGCACATTTAAGGAGAAGAAAAAAAAAAAGAAAAACAAACCTAAACCCCTCCAGGTTTTGCTAGTCTATTTTCATGTCGGTAAGAATGAAGTTTCTGCTGCAGAAAATCCTTTCACTTGGCATAAATGAAATTTAATCAACAGTGAACACTAGTAGTTAAAGATGGTCAACAGATAAATTACACTTGCTATAACCAATTGTCCTATGTTCAGCCTTACATATTTGGGTCAATAGGTTGCTTAATCATAAAAGAAGTAAGCTTTGAACACAAGGCGAAGTTTTTGACAGCTTCTCAGGGCCTAGGGAATGTTAAACTCTGGGCAAACAGAACAGAACAAAAGCACAGAAACCTTTTAAACTTTGAAGAACATCAGAACATCTTTTTTTTTTTTTATCATATTTTATATCTTCGTATTTCTAGACCTGCACCTTCTTAGCTCTGTTCAACCTAAAAATTTGCTCCCCACACTTCAAGAAGTATCTTTTTCTGCAAGATATATTTCTCATACCTCCACTTTATCGTAATCACCAGATATTTACTAGCTCTTTTTATGTTTTACCCTCTACACCATATACAGTGTTATAACTACAGTTCAAGTACATTTTAAGTAAATAATGGTCAGTATCTAAAAAATTAAAATCCATGAGAAAGCAGAAGAGGGGAAAAACCCCTCAAACACTGTAATGTTTTCTCTGTGCTGTACAAAGAGTTGGGGAAAGAGAAAACTCTTCTTCTGGTGTTTCCTGAGGATTATAATGTCACTATCTCATTTTCCTGGTTGTTAATGAAAATGTTAAACAGTATTGGCCACAGTACCAACCCCTGGGGCACACCACTAATGAGTGGCCTCCAGCTAGGCTGTGGCAGTTTTCACAACCATTTGGGTGGCCAGTTGAGCCAGATTTCATTCAATCTCCCTCTTCACTTATCTAGCCTGTGCTTTGTCATGTTGTTAATGAGGATGTTATGGGAGACAGTGTTCCTCAGCCTTTTTCCGTAGAAAAGTGACATTTAGCATTCCTAACAATGAAGCTGTGGCTGAATGGAATCAGGTAAAGGTCTTGGGTTTACAGTATTACTTCAAAGTTATTAATCTAGCACCTTCAAATTTTTGCTCTTGTGACTGTTAAACCAAAATTAATTTAAATGGTAGCTACACCATTTAAATACAAGTTATTACAATGATATTATATACTAAGTACTCCCTTACTGCAAAGCTTGAGTCACTACAGTAGTTCATTAAAACACAATTAAAGCAGAGTAAATGTGTAATAAAAAATATCTTCTTCATTAAAATTTCAAGTTTACTTACTTTTTTTTTTAAACAACATGTAAAGTGTAATGTGTAACATGTAACATAATTCCTTATATACAATTTATTATATAATATACTCTATATATAAAACACTGTTATATGTAAATAAAAATGTGTAGGCTGGTGAACAGGATATACAAAGTCAGAAACAAAATCACTGTGCTTGGGCCTGTCGCCCACATAATGTATTTAATCAATTACAGGTTTGCTTTCTATTTCTACTTTGAAGTACTTTCACCTGCACTGCCACTGAGTAACTTGAAATTGCAAGAGTAAATCTGTCAGTGTGATACATAGACCCCAGCAGAGCATCCCCACCACAATGAACCCAATACAAAATCCAGTGCAACCAACAAGGTGATTCCTGAAATTTTTGAATTAGACTTTTTTGAGGTACTTGGTCTGTGATACGTGCTACCATGTTTGTGGTGACAAAGGAGAAATTAGTTTCTTCTTTGAAGTTTTTTTTTTTTTCACTGTAGGTTGCACTACACAGCATTTTTCATTTGGGGCAGGGATTGATTTCAGCAGTTTTCTTATTACAGTGTACAAAATTTTCCACAGAACTCCAGTACCTTTACAGTAAAAGAAAAACATATTTCCCACAACTGGTTAGAACTGTGTGAAACTCAGCACTTTCTATTCAGACACCTAGTGTCAGATGTTTTATACATGAGATTTTTCTTAGTATTTTAAGTTCTTGGTGTAATGCAAATATAATAATAATAATAAAAAAAAGGCCAAATGAGAAAAGGCCTGTTAGTTTCCCATTATTTTATCCCTAAACTATAAATCAGTTATTTAGGCATACTATTAGCTAAATCTAGCCCACATTCAAGATTAATAATTAAAACTTTGTGGAGTTTTGTTGCTGGGTTTGTTCTTCAGCTGACTGTAACTGACAGTACTGCTTTGGCATTTCTATATCTAATTTTCCAAAAGGAATAAACTCTACAGGTCTGATCTAGTACACTAGATCAAACTGAAAATTATCACTAAAGATAGCATTATCACTTATAATGGATGAAAAACTATGTTCATCAATTGTTAACCTAGGAAATCTAATACTTTTGAAAGTTTGGCAAGCTATTTTGAGCTAGTAACAAAATTCTACAGAGCATTGCCATATCTTACTTTGAGGAGTCTGTCCTTCCTTCAAAAAACATACACAAAGTGCATTTGTCCTCTCTCCCCAATCTTTTCCTTTTGTGAGTAAACACTCATAAACACTTTCTTCCTTAGAACATATCTCTTACACCTTCTTTTATACCAAAAGTTTCATACTGTGAGAAAGACTTTCATACTTAATGGATAGCTCTGCTCTAACCCAGTGTGGCTGTGTCTTACAGTGCCCAGTAGCTATTTAGATATTTTAAAGAAAATATTCCTAATGTGATCAGATTTTATGAAAATTTTATATTAGGGAACAATGTTGTGGAACAGGGCTATACCATAAAGTTACACAAAGAATCATAAAATCTCAAACAACACCTGCTCTATAGGAAAGCCCAAGCTGTCACTGATGAGAGCTGAGATATTGCTGTTGACTCTGTGACTTAAGCAATCTTAAACAATATAAATGTGTAGTTTAACTGACCTTCTGTTAAGGTAGCACAGTTAAAAATTTCTTTAAAAAATCAGCTAAAATACAATAAATCAGCTAAAATGCTGGTCATAAAGCTGTTCATCTATGAAAATCTACAGAAAAGCAACATGACCTATGAACATATTTTTTTATGTTTCAAATCAACCTGTTTTCTGTGCATGTCCTGGCAGGAGTAGAAACATTAGATGCTGTGTCTGTCAAGGAGCTAAGAAGATTTGAGTTCCATTTTTAGGTAGTTATAATGATTTGATGCTTTGATACTTAGAGGGATATCTAGTACAAAGCAAATATTTACTATTACTTTGAAGTTTCCTTAGATTCACTAATACACTGCCATGATCTGCAGGATCTTGTTCAGGTGTTAATTTCATTTTGGCTCTTGTCTTTTTTTAGTCACATAATCAAATTATATTTTAGCAGATTGCACTTTCAGACCAAACAAACAAAAAAATAGGAGATATAAATCAACATAAATAGCAAGACTAGTCAGAATCTTTGTTCACACAAGCATAGTTCATCGTTTCAATTATATTTCAAAGTGAAATATTTGAAAATGAAATATTGTTAGAGCTAAGTATTAACAAGAATAATTCTTCATCATCATGAAAAATATTTGGTTTTCTTTCTGAAAAGAAAAAAGGTTCTACCTGTTCAGTTACTTAAAAATAAACTGTATGGAAACGGAGTTGAAGTTTAAAAGTAAAAAGAGAGAAATCTCTTTCTTAAAGCCAGTGAGGTACCTAATCCCTCGCATAATTTTAACTTTATGATTATTTCTGTTGTAGTTCAATGATAGCAGAATCATATGACTGAGGTTTAAGCACAGGATTATGTATATTTTGGTGAATAAGAAACCATATTTCTTTTTTTTTTCTTATAAAATAATACTGAATTAATAGTTTAGTACTAAAGTAACATTTTAATCTTACTCTTCTTTTGTACCAAATTAGAAAATCTTTTCTTTTTTTTTTTTTTCCTGGAATTACAGCTTTTTAAAAACTAAATGCACTAAAATATATTCTATTTTCTCATGAACTATCAAGCCTATCAGTTTTCCTGGCACTCTGATGTATCATTGTGTAAATAGAGCGTGAAAACACTCAAATAATTTGTGGGACTGGTAAAGACCAAACTTTTCGCAAACAGAAGTATAGGCCAAATGAATTTTCTCAAAGAAACATTCTAAATTAATAACTATAAAGAAATATCAGTTTGGAAAACTTTTTCCACAAAATGTTCTATGAAAATAAGAAAAAAAATATAATATTTCTTCGCATTTTCTTTTATATATATATATTATTCTTGAAAATATCTTGACATGGAGTGTAAAATAATCTTTCATATTTTTAAACAGGTAGCTATCAAGAGTATAGCAAAAGTCCTTTTGAAGCTTTTTTAAGAGTTTAACTTAGAAATTAAATGCATGCTTTTTTTTTTTTCATAAGAAACTTAGTTTCTTCGTGCTCTATCTTAATGAAGGTTTTCCTATTGCTACCTGGCTTGCATTTTTGTTTTTCATTTTGATTCATTTCATCTTGCAACAAAGATGTCTTATCTGTTGTTGCACTTCTACAAGCTAATAAACTTGTTTATTTGTAGCCTTTAGATTGATTTTCTCCTCTACTGATTTCATATAAAGGTATAGGAATATATAGGTATAACTTAAATGGATACAGCAGAAAGTTTCTGAGGCTTGGCAGTTTGCATTTTCTAGTCAAAACAACTAATGACCCAAAGCAAAAAAAAACATATATAGTAATCTTCCTTTAAAATTTACATGCTCTCCAAAAAATCACAGCAGCTTTACTTTTAAAATGTAGGTAAAGTAAAAAGTGGGCCAAATCAAGAGTCCTGTTTCCATCATGCTTCATAAATTTTGATGACAAAATCACTATGATGTCTGGTGCTCGGAATAATGAAATGCAGATAGCTCAGTCTAAATAACCAGAGTGCTTTCTGTTTTTCTCCTAATGTTGCTGTTCTGTTGTTTATTTACAGATTGTCAGGGACAATCTAAAAGACATTTGTTAGTCCTTTTGGCTGTACAGCTATACTTCAAGTCTCAATCTTAAACTCATGTTGGATTTTTTTTTTTTAAATTACATTTGTAGGAATTGGGAGTAGAATCACAAGACAAAGATACGTATTATTTACCATTTCTTCATTTATTTAGTATACATGTTTTATTCAAAAGATATTGAATTCATTATACAAAAAAAAAAATTAATTCTTCAGGTAAGGTACACCTATACAGATTTTACTGATGGGAGACAACCCTGGAAAAGTTCAAATAATAATACCAGCAATGTTAGGAGAATGCAGTTTAGTACACACTAACAAATTAAACAGTTTTTTAATGATTTCCCTGTTATGTCCATACTGCTAAAATGTGCCTTAGCTAGCTAGCTGAATGATAACCTATTTTCATCTACAAAATACCATTGTCATAGTAGGGGAAATGTTGGGGATCTGCATAATTCTCGAAATAGAAATATTCCTACAGAATAAATCAGCTTTAACGTTGATGTGCTAATAAACTGCCTGACCCAATCCTGCGAGCAGTTTTATGGATACTTATGTGAAAGTTTGGATTT
>JANHGB010029978.1:0-19521 GCA_026283785.1 Coracopsis vasa
AACCATGTCACCCAAGGCTCTGTCCAAACTGGCCTTGAACACTGCCAGGGATGGAGCATTCATAACTTCCTTGGGCAACACATTCCATTGCCTCACCACTCTTACAGTAAAGAACTTCCTTCTTATATCCAGTCTAAACTTCCCCTGTTTAAGTTTGAACCCGTTACTCCTTGTCCTAACAGTACAGTCTCTAATGAAGAGTCCCTCCCCAGCATCCTTGTAGACCCCCTTCAGATACTGGAAGGCTGCTATGAGGTCTCAAAGCAGCCTTCTGTTCTCCAGATTAAATACTTAAAAAGAATGTAATTTCAAGAGACCATATTGACTTTTATGGCTGGTTTTGAGGTAAAGAAAATAGAAAAAAAAGAGCAATAGCGAGACTCATGGCATACTGAGATTCAAATCCTATGGGTTTTGAATTGCTCTGTTACATGAGGAAAAGAAGAAATTATAAGCATGCAGAATAAAAATAAATTTCAAAACCTCAATATGTGTCAAAATATAATTATTTTTATTTTTTCATGCATGCCTCATATGAATTTGGTTTGACAGCTGATTATTAACTCTTAATTATCACAGATCCTAAAATTTGTACCCTTTCTAACAAGTTTGAATCTCTAGACAGGAATTCAGTAGTGGTTTTATGAGGTACTCTTCTGGGAATAATGAGTTAATATTGTACTATTCTCATTCAAGGTCTAAAGAAAAAGTACAAAACTAAAATTACTTGTATATAAAATGCCTTAAACAGAATAGAATTACTTGGACTGTAAAACCTCTGGGTCAGGCATAGTTTTTAAATACATGTACAACATTAAGCATATTATAGGTTCTTATGTGCTTATAATTGGGGCTTCTAGATATTATTGAAATACAAATAGCAAATAGAAACAAAACAAGACCTTAATCTCACTTATGATAATAATTAGAACACAAAATAAATATTGATTCATAAAAATCTCGCAAAAAAATCCTCAGAAATCAGAAACACCTCAATGTGCTCAGTGATAAGGAGAGTATATTTTAAAATGTAGCAAGGAAAGTTAACACTTTTGGAAACAAACAGAAGATAGTTTGGCTCACTTCTGCCAAGAAGAGTACTATTGAGATTTTCTTTCAGTGAAAGCCTGTCTTGTAAATCAATAAATAGATATAGGTATAGATATATAGACATGAAATATTCTATTGTCCTGCAAGTATCTATAGGTGTTTTGACTTATGGTGGTTTTCACATTGTGGATCTATCTAAGATATATTTCAAACTACCTATTAAAGCCCTACAGACTTCTGGTTTTCAAAACAACTGGAAGTTTAAAATCATTATTCAGAAACTCAGACAGATTTTTACTTTGATTTAACGATAGCATTATTTCTTTTAGAATGTTGTCTTCTTTCACAGATACTTGTTTTGATCAAATTTTTGCATTTTTTCTGTCTTTTCAAAAATAGCTCCTATATAACTAGATAGAAAGAGCTAGGCTTTTCTTTTCTTTTTTTTTTTTTCCTCCCTTTTATTCTCTTTTGTTAATATCTCATCATTTCAGTAATTCTTTGGGAATTTTTATTTTGCCCATAATATGTAATTTTACTACAGTATTTTGTCTTTGTACTAGATTCCTGAAAGTCTTTTATTGCTGTTAGTCAGAAAAGGGCCAAAGAAAACAATTCCAATCTTTTCCAGCAGTCCAAAGGTACAATTTTGGGATTATGCCTTCCAATTTTTTACTTTTGTGAAAGTTCAGGAGTTACTGTGTATGATTAAATTTATTTGCATCAAGTCTGATAGCTATTTTATGTGACGCTTAAAACTCAGATTCAATCTTTTGCAAATTTAATGCTTAGAAAATAGATAAATATGGGCCTAATTCTTTGCATGGATTGAGAATCTGACAAACTTTTCTCCACAAAAACTTTTCTCCCCCACCACTTCTACTTCCTTCAGAGGTCTGAACAATGCCTTTGAATAGTGGGACTGCTTGTGTGACT
This sequence comes from Coracopsis vasa, assembly GCA_026283785.1. NCBI lineage: Eukaryota > Metazoa > Chordata > Aves > Psittaciformes > Psittacidae > Coracopsis > Coracopsis vasa. The sequence continues at coordinate 1,987 of JANHGB010029978.1, forward strand.
TGAAGCAAAACAGCATCTCCTGCTGTGTAGAATGGGAACTGATATAAATCTCAGGAAAATTCAATGGGACTGGTCTACTTCCAGACCTGTAAGCCATATTAGTGTGTCATGTTTACCGATCCTTTCCTTTTGTGGATTTAGCCTAGTTCAATAAACATTGTCAAGTGGAAAGACAAATCCCAACACCTGAAAGTAGACACAAACTTATCCCTGCCCTTATGATTAGGCCAGCAGTGGCAAAATTTTGCATATTTTGCTTATAGTTTTTTGTTCAATAACGGCAGAGTTCTTACACAGCTATAAACCTAGTGCTTGATACATAAAGCTTGCATTGCAGAAGATGCCCATAGAAAGCTTTGATGCATTGAGACTGCATATTTAAGAATGTTGTAATTCTTATTAATGATCCTGAAAAGTTAAGCTAGAGAGCTGACATACAGTCTTTCTATGCTGGAAGTTAACTTTATTGTTGTTTATTTAAAATCCCATCTGTTTCCATAATACTGCCTAATTTTGAAGTTGTAACATTTATCTTCAGTAGAACATAAATAAAAAACTTCACCACTAAATCAAGTATTTGCACATATTTCTAATCCAAAGCAACAAAACAATAATGATTAGTTATTTTCTCCCATCAGACACTTTAGCTGGAAATTTACAAATTAATTAACTGCCAGTTCTGTGACTTTTTTTTTTCCTAGTTGTTATTTGTTATTTCCGTGTTTGTGTAGACAGGGTCCTGATTCTATTCTCTTATTCATAGGAAAAGAGGGTTAGTAGAATCACTGTTTCCATTCTCTCTGCAAGAGCATATTGTTAGAAATTCATCCTTCTCTGTATGAACAGGAATACAGGGACCTTATGTCTTCTGTTTCTTTGATAAATAATGGTAACAGAAGAGTTCACAGAAGTAGTGGTCTTCTAGCAAGTTCTAAGGAATATGTCTCTTTGAAAGGCCAAAGGCAAAAGAAGACTTATGTAACAGTTTAGGCACCAGTTAAAAATTTGGATTGAATCATCTTTTTTTCCCTTTCTTGAATAATTCTGGCAATGTGGGGTTTAGAGGTTGCCAAGGAACCTGATGGGTGCACTTCAGGCTCTATGTAGCAGAAGCCTCCTTACAATGTGGAGTTTCTTTAGACAGCAATCAGGACCACCACTTTAAGGTGCAATTGCCCATCTCTTCTCTCACCATCTGTACAACAGCTGTCACCAAACAACAATACCACCGGGGAAATATAATATTCCAAAATCACAGACTACCCACTAATTAGTGTTCAGAAACTCTATTATAAGTTGGAGCTGAGACAACATATTTGGTGCTCTCCTGATGCGTGGGCAATGGTGCAAAACTGGGCAAGTCAAGCAACACTGGGCCATTTAATTCCCCATAAATCAAGGTCCTGGGACTGAGTTCTCCTGGCTATTGGGCTGCTGCCAGACAGCTTTTTTGCGAAAGAGGGCTTACAGCTTCTGATGCCTTTTCCATGGCTCTGAGGCAATGATACCCATCCTTTCACAGACTTTACTTTGTTGACAAGTTAACATCATTCTGAAGAACTGGCAGCAACTCAGTGACCTCAAATCATGTGTCTTTTTGGGATCTTATTGGGATCTTGTCTGAATTGTGTCTAAATCTGAAAGACAATGTCAGTTTTTAAGAATATTAGTGTTCTTGCTGTCAGTTTTCTAAAGAACAAAATATCCATAGTGGCAACCTATGTGTCACTGTTTACATTCTGCATTTTACCAGTACTAAATACAGATTTTGCACCTGTTTTTAGTAAGCACTTTATTATTTTGACATAATTTTCCACAAGTTCACTAGGTCACACAAAATAGAGATGGTTGTCTTGACACTCTATGGGCTACTGTCAGATTTTATTATTGTTAGCTTACTACAGATGTTGCAATGTGATCACTACTTTGGAAATCATATTTTCTACTTAGATTTTCTCAAGAAAGTGACAATAAAGTATAAACATTTTTTTCCAAACAATTTTAAGAAGTCTGATTTCTCTTCCTGGACCAGTTTTTTTGGAGCCTCAAAACTTTTTTGCTATCTGATGAGCATTAACAGAGCTAAAGAACATTGCTAACAATGTTAACTGTCCCAACAATATTGTAAATGAATCACAGCTTTTTAAGACTTTTCAGTTTATAATGATCTTGGTATATCCTTCAAATGTATTTTCCTTGTAATACCTCAGAAATGTCATATGAATGTAACTAAACAATATGCCATTCTTCCTTTTAATAGTCAGTAGAGGTTAAGGCTTACTTTTGATATTGCCCTCTGTCGCAGAATCAGATTGGACTGGATGCTATTGTTTATTTTACATAATTTGCTTAAGATATTTATATATATATAGACACACAATACACACACATATATGTGTGTGCATTGAATACTACTCGTAAGTTTTTCAGTCAAATGCAGCAGCGAGTGAGTGTCAGTAACCACCAAGTTTCAGACAGGTTTGAATTCAGTTTGTAGATAAAGATGGGGGGACGGGGATAAGCAGCTTCTTAGGAGGTTGTAGTACATGATCTAAATACTGGGGAAGCTGAGTTTGTGTAAGCTGAAGGAGAGAAGTCTAACAGGTAATCTGATCACTATCTTCTACAACCTAATTATGGATTGTAGAGAAGACAGCTCCATGTTCTTCTCAGAGGTACATAGTGGATGGACAAGAAGTGATGAGAAAAAGGTGCAACAAGGAAAATTTGAATTAGCCACAAGTTAAAAAACCCAACACAATGAGAACTGTTAACGACTGGCACAGGTAGGCAGAAAAGCTCCTCCAAAATCTGTTCTTATATATTTATAAAACTCTCCTAGCTGTCAATCAACACTCCCAGGTTCTTTTCCTACAGGAAGCTTTCGCCAAGCCTATGTGCTATCATGTTTGCATGTGTGTGTATGTATACCTTTATATTAGAGTATATATGCATATATACAATTAAAACATGTATATGTTTATGTTAAAACATGTGTGATGGGTTGACCTTGGCTGGATGCCAAGTACCCATCAAGTTACTTTATCACTCCCCTCCACAGCAGAACAGGGGAGGGAGAAAACAAGATGGAAAAAAACCTAGTGGGTCAAGGTAAAAGCAGTTTAATAAGGAACAAGCAAAGGCCATGCGTGGAAGCAAATGAAACCAAACATTTATTCTTTATTTTCCATCAGTAGGCGACGTCCAGTCTCTTCCCCAAAAGTAGGGCTTCAGCATGTGTAGTGGCTGGTCCAGAAGTCAAACATTGTAATAACAAATGCCTCCCCTTCCTCCTCCTTTCACTTAGCTTTTATTGCTGAGCAGATGTCATATAGTATGTAATGTCCTTTTGGTCAGTTTGGGTAAGCTGTCCTAGCTATGTTTCCTCCTAAAATCTTGCCAAACCTCAGCCCACTGGTGAGGGGGAATGCTGGAGAGAAGTTTTGAGGCTGTGAAACACTGCTCAGCAGTAGCCAAAACACTGGTGTGCTATTAACACCATTCTAGCTACCAATACAAAGCACAGCACTAGGAGGGCTGCTATGGGGAAAATTAACTCCATCTCAGCCAGGCCCAATACAACATACAATTGGTATATGTATATTACCTTCAAAAGTAAGAAATGCACCCCTTATATCTACTACACACACATATATTTATACAACGTGAACCATATTTATATACCATATGATTTATACTATAGATCAATCAAATGATTATTTGATTATAGTTACAAATAAAAGGCTATTGGCTCTATCTTTTTTCCCAAGTCAATAGTATTTTACAGTCAGCTCCCTCTGACTAGTTTATAATAAATAAGTAATTTTCTGTCCATAAACTAAGACTAAATAGTTACTTATTGCTTGAGAATTGTGGCATCCTCTTTCAGTATAGATACATAAATTATCGAATCATAGAATGGTTTGGATTGGAGGGGATCAAAAGATCACCTAATTCCAACCCCCCTGCCATGGGCAGGGACACCTTTCACTAGACCAGGTTTCTCCAAGACTCATCCAACCTGGCCTTGAACACTGCCAGGGATGGGGAAGCCACAACTTCTATGGGCAACCTGTGCCAGAGTTTCACTACTCTCATAGAGAATAATTTCTTCCTTATATCTAATCTAAATCTACCCTCTTTCAGTTTAAAGCCATTAACCCATGTCCTATCACTACTTCATCTTACAAAAAGTCTCTCTCCAGCATTCCTGTAGGCCCCATTTGGTCACATCTTTCCAGTTTTGGGTGCACAGATGTGAAAAGGTCATGTCAGTTTTCCTCTCAGTGGAGTCTCTGGACAACACAGACTTCATGATCTTTCATGACTGCATTAATCAAATCCTTTAGCTTCCCAGACCCTACATTTGAAACTGAATCCTGTGTTCCTTGGACATTTTTGTAGAGTTCTGCTATAAAGCAAGCATGTTGTTTTGTTGTTATTTGTACTTTCTGGGAGTCTTGCATCCTTCCATTGGCAACTGGGACAAGATTAATGATTAGCTGAACTTTACCTGTGGTCTCTGTGTGCACCTTGCTCTGTCAACATCTCCCCCAGGGGTATTTCACATGTTAGATTTTTTACTGTTTTGTGCTAATCCAGCAAGTATGACCCTGTCAGAATTGACAAGAACCTCTGGTCATGCTCTTCTACTGCTTTTCATCCTTTACCCTGCAAAACATCATCTGTCTTGATCTTACTATCCTCTGAATCATCAAAAAAATATTGCATTTCTGTGCAACATATTGTCTGCAGAAAAAAATCTGTGTGACCTTCTGAAAAACTGTCTCGTCCAAGGGGTTTCAAGTATGTGCATACGTGGAAAGAGAAAAATGTTTGGGATCACCTATCTTTCCTCTCTGCATCAGGGATTATTTTGTTTTAAAATTTAGGGATTAATAAAGAATGGTTAGATTTTCTGTTTATATTCCTTTTCCAGAAACTGTCATGGATCCATTTATGGATCTTTGACTGTTTTTATTATAGCAAGCAAAGCTTTCTCTGAGGGCAATCCGGTATTTTTTCAGCTCCAAGGCTATGGTTTAGGAATTGAGCTCTTCAGCTCTTAAGTCTTGCTAAAAATTGCCAGGTGAGTGAGTTGGGTCATAAGTATGGTGATCTCAAAGATGACACAGATAATTGCTCTATTTCAAACAGCAGCTGTGACTGAATCATAGCATGTTGATTGTGAAATATGGGGCAGTTGGGCCAGTTTCTTCCAATTTGTACCTAAAATCTGATGCTCACCTGTCATCTGCTCAGTTCCAGGTTCTGCTAGTGTGTCTTGATTCTAAATTTTGGCCAATAGCATTGGACTAGATGCCCAACACTTCTTCCTCACAAACTATACCTGCTTCTGAAATATAAATATAAATATACTTCTGAAGTAGATAAAAATAGTCCCAAAATACAGGTTTCCAAATGTATGCTTCTGAAAGCTTCTTCATATTAGAAAAAATTCATCACATTCCTTGTCTTTGGTTTTAATCATTTATCTCTCCAACAAGTATACTTTTTGAGAACACAAAGTAGTGGATACATTTTTCTTTGTACAGTGGGTACTTTTGCTCTTGGTGCAATTCTGAATTGTGTTATATTTTTCTCAAGTTTATTACTTACCCAAAGCTATTTCTAGCCTTCTTGGTGAGATGCTTATCACTTTAAATCCTATGTTTTATATGCTTAGCTGTTACTGATGTTTTGATTTGATATTATTATTGATATTTGTTTTGTTTTTTTAAAATCATCATTGATATTATTTATTTATTTATTCCTGGGCTGCTCTCACAATTTCAGTGACACACTGGCTTACGAACTTGTGTACCTTAGAGTTAACAACTTCTCTGTTTGTTCTTTGACTACTGCTCCATCCATCTTCATGAGTTATTCCTCATTCTTGTATAAAGAATTCCTTGGAGTTAAAGGAATACACTTTGTCTACACTGTGTGTATTCTGCCTTAGCTTGCATATCCTTGAAATTGCTAAAAAACAATGCAGTTCCTGACCCCTTTACTATTCCTGACCCCTTTACTAAATTATTGTATTGTATTGCCTTATTCACCAAAGTAGAAACTGCTCTCCCTGTTGTTTTCAGTGGTCTCCACCTTGGGGCTCTTTGTGTCTTCCTTCATCAGATCTAAGCTTTAATTTATGTGGTTTCCTTGCCTTAACAAATTCTAATTACATTTGTCAAGGTTTAGTTTCCAGTGTATCTTTGGACATTTTTCATTCTAGATACCAATTACAGTTTGGCATCTTATCAGAGTTTTCTTAGTTCTCCACAAATTGAAAGATTGGCTCTTGAACCATAAATTCTTCTACGTTTTAGCACCTAAAAACCCCAACCCAAACAAAAAAGAAACCCCACCAAAATCAACCACCCCAAATTTTAGGGCATATATATAGGGATATGTTTTTACATATAAATAGTCCTCAAATTTCTATAATGTTTTCATTCTATTTTTCTTTGTAATACAATTTTTCTGAAAATTGCAAACACATCAGGGTTAGCTGTTATAAATCTTCACCACCTTCCTCTTAGCTGTACCCATTACTTGGGGATGCAAAGAAAAGCAGTGTCTACATATTTTCCAGTTATCACATGCATACATTTCCAAGATTCTTTGTCTTCATGATGTGGCAAAAGTTGGATTTGCTCAGAGTCACACTTTGAACTAATTGTCATAGGGAAATGTGAGCTTCTGCACAGCGTAGCATCCTCTTTCAACTAGCTTTGGTGGGCAATGCTTTTCCCCACAGGCAAATCATTTTGGTACAAAGCTCAGGGTACTTGAGCATCTCTCTGGTTATGATGCCTAAATTTCAGCCATTGTAATTGCCCTATGTAATTTTCACCCCTGACCAATGAGGCTAGTACTGGGGTAATGAAAGTGCCTGCAGAAGGGATTAGAAGTCAGACAAGACAGCTGTATCTCCATCTTAAGCTAGTCAGGAGTGAAATGACATGGAATAGATGTATATCCCCAAGTGTCTTTGAGATTTACTTGTAATCTTCTCCCTGGCATTAGAGGAATGCTAGCCACAATGGTACTTACTTAGATAGCTAAAACTGATACTTTTACCTCTCAAGCTGGGGCCTGAGCTTTCTACATGAGTAATTCTAACTTCAGGGTTCAAAATCAATCTGTCCCTCTTACTGGAGCTCCATGTGATTACATAGGTAAGTTTTAGCCATATTCCCTGAGACAAAAACACGAGATATATAGAACTTGTGCAGAATACGGGATGCCATACACCATGGCCTCAGTCCAGAAAACCCCTAAACCTAGTACTTATATTGTTTTGCTGCATTAGAACAGCCAGGGTTTGGTACAGAATGCCGAGAGATGTTGTGCAGTGTCTGTTGTTGAAGATCCAACTGCAAAAATACTTGAGAAGCTTAGTCTGATCCAAAAGAGGACCCTGATTTGAAGAGGACATTGGACTAGAGACCTCTTAAACTGCCTTCCAGCCTGTTTTATTCTCTCATTGTATGACTCAATGATTTATTAATGGCAGTGTCCTAGGACAAGGGATGATTAAATTTCTCTTCATTTACAGTTCCTCACACTTTCTGGGATATGCTCCAATGCAAAATGAAATAAGGATTAGAAACCTAGCTTGGAGCAGTGTTGGGAGGATAAATACATTAAAGATTAGTAAGTGCTCAGATACTGTGTTAATGGGGGCCCTATAAGTACTTCAGAGAGATCTAGAGCCCTAAATCACTATTAATGAATTGTATTGATTTCCCTTTAATTTGTGAAATGAAGCTATTATAATAAAGCTTGGCTTTTATTTGACCTTTACTCAATGTGGTAATTATAAACACTATTTTACAATTATTTTATTCTTACTCCCAAAGGAAAATAGTACATGCTAATCTAGTCTAGGCTAAATGTTCCCTCTTCTGCTTCTTTTGTCTTTCTGGGGTTTTATTCTTAGGCAAATGATATCAAGTTATTTTACAGGAAAATAAATCAGTTGATAGAATGATTAATGGAGTAATAGTTAAATTTGGGACTGGAACTCGAGCATATTGAATTAATTTATATTTAGTCTAGCTATGTCTAGGGTCAAAAATAATGAAATAATTGAAATAGAAAAGATGACCTGGTGGGAAAAACCTGGCTATAATATGGAGAAAATTTTAGTCCAATTGTTGATACTTTGGGTTTCTTTTATGACTCTTCTGTAAGTTGTTGAAGAACAGAAACATAAAAGACCTTAAACACCAAGTCCTACCCATGAAGTCAGGCTTTTAAAAATCACCTTAAACCTTTGTCTGACACCGTAGTTTCCAAAACTCTTCCAGCACTGTGTGTTTCACCAACTAATCTATCTATGTGCAGATGTACTGAATGGAAAAGAGGCAAGGCAAGGCAAGGCAAAAGGAAAGGCAAGGCAAAAGGCAAAGCAAAAGGCAAGAGGAAAGGCAAAAGTCAAGGCCAGAGGCAAGGCAAAAGTCAAGGCCAGAGGCAAGGCAAAAGTCAAGGCAAGAGGCAAGAGGGAAGGCAAAATGCAAGAGGCAAGGCGAAAGGCGAAAGACAAGGCAAAAGGCAAGGCAAGGCAAGGAAAAAGGCAAGAGGCAAGGCAAGAGCCATGGGAAGGGAAGGGAAGAGGCAAGGTGAGGCAAGGTGAGGCAAGGAGACTGCTACCTCCCTAATAGTGAGCACAAACAAAGCAAACCAAGGAATTCATTCACTGCTTCCCATGAGGAGGCAGGTGTTCAGTCATCCCCATGAAGACAAACGTCACGACTCTGAATGTCATCCCTTCTTCTTTTTTTCCCTGAGCTTTTATTGCTGAGCATGACATCATATGCTATGGGATATCTCTTTAGTTAGTTGGGGTAAGCTGTCCCAGCTGTGTCCTTTCCCAGCTACTTGTGCATCCCCAGCAAGTGAAGCAGAAAATGCCTTGACTGTGTAAGCACTACTCAGCAATTACTAAAATATCTCTGTGTTCTCAACACTGTTTTCATCTCAAATCTAAAACATAGCCCCATACAAGCTGCTGTGAAGAATATTAACTGTATCCCAACAAAACCCAGTACACTTAGACCATGCAATATTTATGTTTAAGACTAATCTTTATTATGCATTTGTGCAGGCATTTTTACAGGGATACACTCACTTGCACCCCTAAGAACAATGTGAATTTGTTTGATTTTTTTTTTTCAATAGTTTCTGTGATAGTCCAAGTAAGTTCTAATATTACAGAGATGACTTGACTCTCCAAATAAGCTTTTCTTGGAGATCTTCACCAGTGTATTACTTTAGCATCAAGCCTAAGTATCCAAGATCTTTGTCTCAGAGTGCTATATAACCTAACCTTATGTATGGCAGTATTTTTCTCTGTGAGTTTGTTCTAAACTTGTGAAATGCTGAGTTTAACTGATCTTCTTGTCTCTAATGACGTAAGTGGGGATTGAAATCATTGAGCACTTTATTGGTTTAGACCCCTTCACTTCTCTAATCTCAGAAGATTACTTTCAGTCACACATGGTCAGCAGGGTACTAGCCTTTCTAACATAGTCTTTTAGAGCTGTTTCAAGTGTCTGACTTCTTTCTATCCTCTTATACGTGTGAAATTTCTCTGCCTTTGTAGAAGCTAGCTACTTAATAGGCCTAAAAATAACTTTTCTTCTTTTATACGTACAGTATTTTTTTGGGTTTCACTGACAGTAAATTCTAATGTTATGGTTCACCATGTGATTCTGCACTATTCTTGTTAATTATACAGTGAGATGATCACAAGCTGAGAGTTGTAAAACAGATGAAGTGAAGCAATGCCTTAAGCCAAGACTACGTTCCCCAGGTTGCTGTTCATATGGATAATAGCATTACCAAAAAAAAAAACCAAACCAACCAGCAGGTATCTCTTTGATACCTGGTAGACAAAAATCTAACCCAAGAATTACTGGGGAGGAGGATGCTGATATGAAATAGACTTGAAAAGAAAAAACTGCAGTGGCATGTCCATCAAGTTGCCAGTAAAGTTGTCTGACCTCTAAGGGAAAATACATGAAAAGAAAATAGATAAGCAGAGCAAAAGCAAAAACGTCAGAATTCACATATAGCAAACCTGCAGAAATTATATTGCTGAAACTAAAAAACCTATAAAACAATAAATGTAGAAATAATATCACAAAAGCAGGTGTGGTGGTGTGGGGTAAAAAGGCTCTATTGCAGGTAGAAGGGCCCTTAATACCTTTTTACTACATTTAAAAACTTAATTTCCTTAATGAGTCCACATTTGTTTTCATCAGAAAAGTAACCCCAGAAAATGTTCCAGTCTTCCCAAATCCTCCACAGTCAAAATAAAAAGAAAATAAAATTAGAATAATCTTGTGATTTGCAATAAGATAACTCAATACAAACATATGAGTCAGCACAACATTCTTGTGCAGAAATCTGTCACAACTGAGGGGAGTTAGAAGAAATTTAAAGAAAAGTTAGCTGAAACAGTTTATTTCAATGACAAGAATAGTTTCTGAGCCATTTCCAGGTTTTTGAGAAGAAACAACTACTCAGTTTCTTCTCCCCCTTCTTTAAAAAGAACCCCAAAACATCCTACTGAAAACACATATATGAAAACCGCAAAGAACCACCTTTCTAGTATATCACAAAAGAAATCAAAAAAGACCAGCCTAGTAGGCTATTGTCAGTGCAGCCCTTCCCAGTGTAAACACAGGCACTTCGAGCTCAAATGGTGTTCCTTCAGTACCAGCAACACCCCAAGTAACCACTACAGGACTGTCCCCAAAACCCTTCTTGTCAAAATTGTTTGGATGCTAACATGTGAGAACCTCCAGGTACATCTGTGTGACCTCGAAGAACAGTGAGCAGGGATTCCCAGGTGCACGCATGCAACCTCATGGAGGTTTCTCTCCGTCATGCGCATTGGGGCTTGCAGGGAGCAGCAGAGGCCCACGTAGTGCTGGAGCATCTGCATTCTCCATGGAAAAGAGGGTGCGCATAGGGACTACACCCTAGAGAGAGAGTAACAGAGAGGGGCTGCTGGTAACCCACACAGCCTATGAGGTGGGTGTTGGGCAGGGTGCATGTAGCCATGTGGATGTGCATGTGTTTTTGTGCACACAGGTGTGATTAGAACTTCTCAGAATTTGTTTTAGAAGGTTGTTTAGAAATTTGTGTCTGTTAGCATTCTGTATCTAGTACTGTGGTCTGTTGATTGTCTTGCTGATAAAGATACTGAATACATAGCTCACTGATTGCAAGTTAATTACATGCTGTTAATAAATCAATAAACTTCTTCAATCCTATTCTGACTACATGAACTCAGCAGTTTTTCCCTGTGACAGACATCACAGAGTTGCTTTATGCTTGTGGAGGTTTTTTTGGTGCAATTTTTTTTTTCCTTTTTTTTTTTTTTTTTTTGTGAAGGCAAAATTGAATTTGTTTTCACACTGAATCAGTTAAAAACTGTGAGACAAGCTAGAGAGGTGCCCAGTCCAGACTGATACTTTGTCATAGTTTATCAGTTTGACCTCAAAACTCTGCAAACATATCTTCGTGGCTCTGGCATGATCTCAGAGCTCAGCCAGAACAAACCTGAACCTGTTCAAAATGCCCTCAAAGTAAGATCACATTAGCTTCGTATTTGTCATATTAAAAAAAATAGTTGGTGGAAGTTTTCTAGTATGTTGATAATAACACAAAGCAAAATCAGTGAGAATGCTTGATCTGTCTTGCAGTCAAAAGGAAATCTAGACCATTTTCTTGCCAGAACTAGACTAGGTTAGAGAATTGCGAATTCAAAATTTCCAGTCAAATCAGGGCAATGAAATTTGCCCTAAAATACTTGGACAACAAATGAAAGCAATTTCAGTGCTGTGCAGGCTGCACTGGAATACCAATCAAGTAATATATTGGTCTGCTGCTGCTTAATGTTTTCAGTAGGAACTGGAGTGGAGGGAGTACTTATGTGTAGGGACACCACCTAACACTACTGTCTCATGTTCAGCTTGAGGTCCACTAAGTGCCGAGATCCATTACTAAAGAACGGTACTCAGTCAGTAACTTCTCTTCCTGCTTTATATACTAGAGAACCAGATCAGAATTTTCTTGAGGAGCTAGAGGAACAGTCTAAAAAATAAGTTGAAAAAAATGACATGCGACTTACTAAGGTGTGTAAAGGGCAATGCATTTTGTATGATATGAAATAGTTCTTTCATTTTCCTCTGTGGTGCATACTGTGCTTAGTCTCAGCAAGTACACTGTATTTCATTTTCTGAACCATATTTCAGAAAAGGTATGAACTAGTTTCAAAAGAAGGTAAAGGAGACCAACTGGGAATTATCAGTGATCTAGAAAGCAAGACTGATGATGAGAGTTTGAAACAATTGGGGTAGTTTAATTTATAGAAGAGAAGACTGAAAGCAGACATAATAATGTAAAAAGTAGTTGTAGAGAGTAAAGGACTAGACTGTTCATGTCCCCTGTGGTTACAGCAAGGGTAATGGGTTTAACTTGGTTCAACAGAGATTCAGCTTCCACTGTAAGGAAAGAAAATCTATGAATCCTGTCACTGAGTTTAGGGAGGCTGTTTTTTGAAGAGCACATCTGTGAGGAACAGTCTAGCACAGTTAATCTTGTATTGGGGAGACAGAATAGATGAGATGACTTCTTTATCTTCTTTCAGGCCCAGGTTTTTTGTTTGTTTTTCTTTTTTTTTTTTTTTTTTTTCTGCCACACAGTTCCTCTGGATCACATGTAATTCAGAAGTAATGGAAACCTTCCTGTGGCTGGCAGTGTTTTTTCTCACCAGGACTGAATCTTCCGTTCATCTGCAACAACATGCCATACTGCTCTGATGATAGTGTCTGAAAAAATCAGCCATAGACATCTTCCTCCACACTTCTGCTGAAGAGTCCATGCTCAGATGACCAGAGGGGCCTGTGGGGACACACATTTTGCCATAAAGACATCTGTCATGGATTGGCAAGGCAAACGTCCAAACATAAAGTGTGCCTGATGAGAGAAATGTGAAAAACAGAAGGATTAAATGTGAGACTTGCTTTCTTAAAGGGTGGTGGAGCCTCTCCTATGGTCTGACAAGGGAACTCAAGGAAATTATGTTTAGAAAGACAGAAATTAAAAATGTAGTGACACTGAAATAACAAATATTATGAAAGAATTGGTATTCATGTGTGAATTACAGCTCGTCTGTTTCAGAGTTAGCTCTATAACCTACAAGATTGGAGGTTATTGTAGCTCACCATCTTATTACATGAAAGAGAACTGTATTTTATAATAGATAAAGAGCAAGCTGACCAAAAAATGAGGAGGTTAATAATAAGAAATTATGTTTAATATCAAGAAAAAATGTAGAATCATAAAATACTGGCCCTTTAAATGAGGGAAAACTAGGAGTTGAGGAAAGGTGAATGGAAAAGCCTTGATATTTTATCAGCTGAGACATGCAGAATGGTATCATGAGGCTGTTTTCTAGTCTTGAATCCACATACAAATTACCCTTTTATATTCAATATCATTCTGTTGGTTTGTAGCATGCCATGTCTGGGTAAATTGGCTTTTCAAAAACATTGCAGTACTGCTATTCAGTGCATAGTCTAACCATGTCACAAGGTGATATACTGCACTTCTGCTGTGCTATCTACTGATTTACGTCAGCAAATTATAAAGCATTTGATACCTTTAATGGAGTGGCATGTTTTGTGGTTTGCAAGAGTTGTGCATTTGCTGTGTATAGTCATAGCGGTATATTTTATTGAAGTAGGGCATACGTAGCAGTGGGAAATTAACTTTACAAATAAATAGTCACTCATGCACACAACAAGATTTTCCTTCTAGTCTCAGAGAAAGCACTCATAAGACTGTTTAATAATAGTGTGATAGAAAGAATCAGGTTCCATTCATACCAATGCTAAGCATGATCCATATCCTCTGAAATCCAACTTTACTTCTGGTTTATTGAACATCTGGTGACTCTCCTAAGGACTATTTTCAAGTATCTTCACAGTATTTTTCTTTTCTGCTTAACAAATCTCTAAATTATGAAATATGTGGGATGAGATGCTTATATTTTTCACAGTTTAGCTACAGCAGTGACACAGAATTGCTGTTTTTCTTGTAACAGACTTCATCCAAAAGCAACATATTAGGACTAAATAAGTGTCATCCTCTAAATTAGAGAGGTAAGCATTCCTTAGATAACTAGCCCTACTGAACTCATCTCCACTCTCCATGAGCAGGAAAATTTCTAGTTGCAGAGTAGGAGTATCTGGTCATATGCTGGTATGTCCTCTTCTGGCTCAGTAAATCATAGCACTGGGATATCAACACTGGATGAAGAAAGACAGAAGATGTGCACTGCTTTTACAAATTAATAGACAAATGCCTTAATAAGGAACGGAAATTATGCCATAAACCTAAGGAAAATTACATCAACTAATCTTGCAGTGATTACTTTGGCCAGAGTCTTAATAGTGTTAAGGCATCTAATTACCACTAATTTCAATCAGAGGAGTTGAATACCTCCAAAGGTACCTTCAATAACCCTGGGAATACAGATCATTGTTCATATTTTGCTATGTTTCTCCTGCACGTTATTCCTCCTTCTTTTCATATTCAGTCATGGTTTATATCTTCTAATTTATTTTGAGATACTTAATAGATATAACACAGAATCAGCTGAGGTTGACAAGGGCCTCTGGAGATCACTTAGTCAAACCCGTTTGGTCAGAGCATAGTCATCTAGAGCAGGTTGCTCAGGACTGTGCCTAGTAGATTATAATTATCACCAAGGATGGATACTCCACATCATCTCTGGGCAACCTGTTCCAGTGTCTGACCACCTGACACCTTGCCCCTAGGCTAGCATTGTTAGAGTAAACAGACCTCTAGTCCCATACCACTTAACACCCTGCCCCTTGACCAACATTGGCAGCATAGACAGGGTGCCACCCACATTTAATGTGAGGTGAGATTCTTTCGAATCACTATACCATTGATGGAGTAAAATGATGGTGTGACTCTTATCCACATTCAAAAGATATTTGCATGATTGGCTGTTGCTGACAGATAGCTAGGACACTAAGTGTCCCTGGCAGCCTGCCAGAGCCTTGACATTGCTTATGATTCTATGTTTGTTATCAGTGATTGAGTGAGTCACTGTATAGGCATGTTGTTGCTACTCTTTCTCATTGCCTCAATACAGTTTGTTTTATCAGACACCATTACTGTTCACACTACATCACCTTCACAGTGAACTGAAGGCCCCAAGCTGACATGGAAAAGAGGATGTGACTGCTGGCTTCAGTTAGGACTAGTCAGGGACATTAAAGCCTATTAAGTGCCACCAGAGTGTGTCAGAAGCCTAGTTTAATTCACAGTAAATGACATCCACTGCTCTTCCTTCATTCACACAACCAGCAATCTCATCCTAGAAGGTTATCAAGGCTGTCCACAATGATTTCCCTTTCACAAATTCATGCTGACCTTGTGAACTCTCATGTATTTGGAAATAGCTTGCAGGATAATTCTCTCTATCACCTACTAGGAAGTGAGGTTGAGAATGACCACACTGCAGTTCCCTGGGTACTTCTTGCCTCCTGGAAGACCAGGCTGACATTTGCATTCTCCTGGTTTTCAGGAACTCACAGCTTTTCCTTATTTGTGTGCATATGTTTAGGTTGGTTCACTTCTGCCTTGTTTTGTAATTCCCAAGCTTTCTTGTATGTATCTGGTACTTATTACTGGAAAATAATAGTTTTTATATCAATAATAATAATTAATTAACAAATAATACATAATAAGAATACTTATTTATTATAAAGAATAGTATTATTCTCTTTTATTATGGTACATATTATTTATCATGTACCACCAAACAGAAATTTTCTATGCTATTAAGAGATGAGATTCACTCTTTCAAATGGAAGAGTGTTTTATATTGCATAAGGAAGATCCCTGATGACACCCTAAAAACCTCATCAGTCAGGATACACAACAGAATGACAACAGTAAAGCTTTCAATGACTACAGATGTGTTGTCACATGTCCTGGATTCAGCAGTAGCAGTCCTCTTTCTCCTTCTTAGTAGCTGGTGCAGTGCTGGGTTTTCGACTTTAGTCTGGGAGCAACACTGATAATGCCGATGTTTTTAGTTGTTGCTAAGTAATGTTCACTCCATTCAACAACTTTTTCAGTCTCATGCTCTGCCAGTGAGAAGGGGGACAGGAAGCTGGGAGGAAGTAGAGACAGGACACCTGACCCAAACTAACCAAAGATGTATTCCATACTACAGCACATCATGCCCAGTATATAAACTGAGGGGAGTTACCAAGAAGGCCCAGGTCACTGCTCAGATTGGGCTGGGTATTGGTCAGCGAGTGATGAGCAACTGGTGATTAACTCCCCTTGTTATTTCCTTTGTCATTATTATTATTGGTGGTAGAAGTGGTGGTTTTGTATTGCATCTTAGTTACTGGACTGTTCTTATCTCAACCTGTGGGAGTTGCATTCTTTCGATTTTCCTTCACATCCCTCCGGGAGAGGGGGGACAAAGAAAAGGGGGAGTGAGTGAGTGGCTGTGTGGTTCTGAGTTACCAGCTGGGCTTAAACCACGACATCACACTAGGAATAGAATAACAAAAAAAAGGTAAGGCTGTTGCCTTCATCAAGGGTAACCCTGAAATAAAACCACTTGTTAATATTTTATTTTCTAATTCATTTCTTGTGACACAGAATGATAAAAATGTTCATGCAAAAATCTTCTTAGCACTGTAACCATTAATTAGACCTATGTAGCAGCTAAAAACAATAATTCACAAATAATGAATAAACTCAGTGAGCCAATAAATCAAAATAATGTGCCTCTACTAATCCCAACTTTTCTATTATACTCTGGCTAGAAATGAGTGGAAAATTAACATTTAACAATGCAATCACTAAATGCAATATTTCTCTTGCTGAAAATTCTAGATATATGTATGGATTTTGGTTCTTATTAGTTTTGTCATCCATTTGAAATTATTCTGTGTAGGGTATACGCAGTTTCATTCTGAGTTATAGGACAACATTCACTAAATCTTCCGGTTTACCTTATCATTATGCCCATACTTTTTCTGATATGCTTTATAGCAGCTCATCAGTGCAGCAGAAAACACTAAAAAGCTTGCACTGTGGTGATCAGAAGGGTTGTAATGTCTCTTTCCACAAGCATTCCAATGGATGCAACTTTTCTTGCACGAGTATTTAAAAGGCAAAACACAACAGAAAGGCCATCAAATTCATTAATTATTTTAATTCAAGCATATTTTGTCTTATTTGGCTTGCCTTGATATTTTTACTGAGCACCAAATGCCTCATTTTGCCAAAATACAATGTGAGATGGTGTCACGGTTTAAGCCCAGTCAGCAACTCAGCCATGCAGCCCCCGCTCAGTCCCCCTCCTACATCCCCCTGCTCCCGGAGGGATGGAGAGGAGAATCGAAAGAATCTAACTCCCATGGGTTGAGATAAGAACAGTCCAGTAACTAAGGTATA
>JANHGB010029979.1:4220-15126 GCA_026283785.1 Coracopsis vasa
ACAGATAGTCAAGGCCACTGACACTTGTCATAAATCGCAGATGCTGGGTGGTTTAACTGTGGTGTTACACAGTGATGACAAGGAAACTGGCACTACAGAAGAATGTTATTTGTGCAAAGTGTGAAGGTAAAAACAAGTAGTGGCTTCACATCCCTCTTACTGCAGTCTTTTTTAGTTCTTTTTTTTCTTGGGTGGGACTAAGAATGAAGTGTGGGTGTTCTGCTTTTCCTTCTCCTTCATCCTCCTCTGACAGTCTCCATTTACGTTCTTGTTTATGCTTATCCAAGAATGACTTAGTGATGTAAAGTTACAGTTCTAATGGCAGACTTAGACTAGCTATGAATTACAGTTAAGGGTACCTAAATTATAAGTATCTTAATCTGGAACTTTATTAAATGGCTGTTTTGTTAATATTTTTTAATTGCTGTGGGTAGCAGTCTAGCTTGTATTACACAACCATTTTTACCACTACTAAATATCCATAATGACTGGCCTTGTTTGAGGTAAACTTTAATGAGGTCTTGTATCTTAGCACCCTATTAAATGTTTAGCAAGCAGATTCTTTTGGAAGTATTAATGGAATGTAGGTGTTGAAGTTGAGATGATGATAATTCCTTGAAATCTGTGCTGTATTCAGAGGTGGGGCAAAGGCTCATCGAACAAGCTGTGCATAGAAAACTTTACTTTCTTTTGCTGGTAGAAACTTCTAACTTGCGGGGCATGTTTTGTGATGGAAACTAAATTCCAGTTTCATTGGAGACATACTACTGAATGACTCCTGAGTTGCCCAAAAAGTGTTCTTGAAGTCAATGAGTTGCAGCCTGACTACAGTAGAGTAACGTCTCGTTTTTTGAGACTGAGATCAGATTTAACCTTTTTGTCACAGGGTATGGTGGAAAGAGAGGGGCAGTGGAGAAGTGCCCTATGTGTAAAGGAAGAGGAATGCAAGTTATAGTTCAGCAGATCGGACCTGGCATGGTACAACAAATCCAGACTGTGTGCCCAGAATGCAAAGGCCAAGGTGAAAGAATAAATCCGAAGGACAGGTGTGACAACTGCAATGGCTGTAAGGTTGTACGAGAGAAAAAGATCATAGAAGTTCATGTTGATAAAGGTAAGGACTGTCTGTTTGTTCTGTGTCCTTAATCGTGGTCTATAGTGCTGCAGAGAATAAATGGCTTTGTTTTTTCTCCAGGTATGAAAGATGGTCAGAAGATAGTATTCCATGGAGAAGGTGACCAGGAGCCTGATCTGGAGCCTGGTGATGTTATAATTGTGCTTGATCAAAAGGATCATAGTGTCTTTCAGAGGCGAGGGCATGACTTACTCACAAAACTGAGAATTCAACTCTCAGAGGCTTTGTGTGGTTTCAAAAAGACCATTGAAACTCTGGATAACAGAGTTCTTGTTATATCATCTAGGCCAGGTAAGTCTTAAAAGAGTTCTGGTGCTGTATAAACTGCTTGCTTGCTTGATTGTCCCTGGGATTTTTGTGCCTAGGATTGTTGACTGGGGTTTTTGGAGGTTTTTATGGTAGGCTTTGTGGAGTTTTTTTTGGGGTGTTTTAACCAGCTGATGCAATGGATTCAAACTACACTTGCAATCAACTGTATTTAGCTGGTGGTTTGTCATTCTTGTCACTCATTCTAAAACATTACATGCAGAGTTACAGCTGAAGCTGTCAAAGGCTTCTTAATAAACTTTGGCCTCAGTTGGAGGAGAGCCAGGAAAATACTCAAGAGGCTGGGAACTTAAAATCTACTGGATTATCTGTTAATTCAGCATGAAGGCTGTGCTCAGAGAAGCCGAGTCTCTTCCAGTAGAGGAAATGGCCTGTATAGTCTGGTTGTAGGACTCCTCAGTCTGCAGCCTTTTCTGTGAGTTAGTTGTTCATAGTCTCCCTTGATGCTGTGGGGACACTGCTTGTGCCTAACCCTGCTTTTCACGGGTATGAAGGAAGTGTCCATCACATAAGCTTACTTAAAGCTCTTATCTCTGTGCAGGTGAAGTGATAAAACATGGTGACCTAAAGTGTATCTACAATGAAGGGATGCCTGTCTACAAATCTCCAATGGACAAAGGCAACTTAGTTCTACAATTTCTGGTAAGTTGAATGCTTTTCCTTAGCAAAGGTGGCTGTGTTGGCGGGAGGAATAACTATTCATTAAAAAACCCATATGAAATTGTAGGTCCAGTTCCCAGAGCACAACTGGCTTCCAAAGGAGAAACTGAATCTGCTGGAGGCTCTGCTTCCTCCACGAGACGATGTCATGATTACGGATGAGATGGATCAGGTAAACCTTGAAGATTTTGATCCAAGTCAGCATACCTACCGTAACAGTGGGGGAGAGGCATATGAAGAAGATGAGGAGGGTCCAAGAACAGGAGTACAATGCCAGACATCTTAAAGCAAGGTGAAATGGATGTCATCTAAAGTGTAAATTTTCACAATGAAAACTGCATGGCTGTAATAGCCACTGCTTGTGGTTTTTGTGTTCAGCAAATTGAGTTGCTGCGCTGTCAGTATCACCTTTTTGTAACTAATTTATATTGTGTTCTTGTAGTCTTTATATAATGCAAATGTCACACAGCCGAGAACCGAGTTGGTATACATTTTCCTTTGCTGTGAAGGTTCTCACTGTATTTCACCTCTGCTATTTATATAAGACTTGGGCAATATTGCTAGAGGCTAAATGGAGTGTCTTATGTAAATACTTTCATACTGGAAAATTAATTTCATAGAATAAAACATAGCAGAAATAACTTCTAATAAATAGAACTCTTCACATTTTATTGTGCTTGTCTGGTACTTTCTGAGCCACTTGAGAATCTTCACTAAGTTTCTTGTAAGCTCAGACTCTCGTCACCTAGTCCAGATTGTTCTCCATAATTCAACTCTAGTAGCTGTCTCATTTTGTATTTTGGAAGCATTTTGTGCCTCTTCCCTGTGTTCTTCTGTTGTGTCAGAGTAGCATTCCTGCAGCTGCTTAGCTGTATGTAACTTGGGGTCATAAGATACCAGCCTCTGTGTATAGAGTGTACTCCCCATAATTCTAATTCACATACAGGCAAATACTTGCAAATAAAAGTTTGATCTTTCAGAAGCTAAGCTTTGTATTTCAGCCTTTCCTAGAAAAGTGTTTTTACTTCCTGCTAGCTGTTATGTACTTCAGCCTTCACTAGGATGAATCAACTGAAACCACATTGATTTCAGCCTGACCAGTGCAGTACACAGCTGCTCTTTAATGTAATAAGACACAATTGTAGAAATGAGCACATGAAAGCTTTCTTTTGCTTTTATCTGGTTTCTAGTCAAGTTGGGAACAGTCCCTCTTAGCTCATGCATCATGGTTTAATTTCACTATGTCTCCCCATCTAATTGCTGGAACAGGTGCTGAGCTTAAGTGACCCTATTGAGTGCAGGCTGTCATCCTCCCTGCATCCAACCTCTGCTAAAGTAAGCTGCTGTGAGCCTCAGTCACCACTTTCCAGCTCTAGTCTATTTATGTCTCAAAGCAGGAGTGATTAACGGAGCAGTAACTTCACCCATGACTCCATGGTTCCAAAAATACATTTTTCCAAGTTACTTGCAGCTGTAGCTTTTACTTTTTCAAAAAGTAAAGCTTTCTCATGCCACAACTAAAATTACTTATGAAACAGGGCTGAGATTCTGCACATCAGCAATATGAAAATGCTTTTATTGTACTAAAAAAATGACATGTGACAGTAATATTCCAAACTGCCACAAGAGTTAACCAAAGGGAATGAGTCAAGACATTTAAACAGGACAGTCATAAATATGAATTTCTTGGTCATCTCCAACAGACACAATCTTGGACCCGCTTCCATTGTATTTCACTCCCCAAACCTGTAAATAGGACATAAACAAGGTTATTGACAGGAGATTAAGGGAAATTGTCTTCATAGCAGCCAGATTTACTGACCACAACAACCACCATTATTTAAGACCACCTTGTTAGAGCTGGTGCAAGTATGGCTTCTGCTTTTACAGCAGATGGGGATGATGAAGCAGAGGACTGCCATCTAGTAGCCTGACAAGTTCTGACATTCCACTCCTACTGACAGCAGATTACACAATCTAAAGGTACTTGAACAAGGCTGAAAAGTTTGCAGAAATCACACCTAACGTTCTCACTCTTGCCCATCCTGTCTTTCTGTCTGAAAAGAGCATTTTACAGGACTTGGACAAAAGCAAGAGAGGAAGCATTTTTCATGCACACTGACACATTGTGGCAGAGTGATCCAGTTTTTACCTGGGCTACTTAAGAGTCATATACTTACCAGTGCAAAATTAGACTAATTCAGGTCATACTTCTGACTTTATTTAAGTCAGTTACAGAAACTCCTGTTAATATGGCACTGGAGTGGGGATGTTGAGAATACGATGTTTTGCGCATCCCATATGCCATTTTGCATTAATACCTAAAACCAGCCTTCCCAAAAGCTGGTAACATCTCTGCCTTCTGCAAACTTGCCAGGTTATAGACAACAACTAAAGCAAGACTGGAGACCCAGTTCTGCTTGGTCCTTCAATCTAAAACCCCCATAGCTGTAGATAACTGAAAAGAAGGTACTATGGAAGAAAAGACCCCAAATAAAATCTGAAAGAATTTCCTTGGTTAAGTCTTTCTCCATGATCCATTAAAAACCGACGTTTTAACACCTAACATTTGGGAAGACAGTAACTTGGTAGATACCAAACCTCCTCTTCCCTCATGGGTAGCTATGACTGAGCAAAAAACCAGAGTATTAGTCACTGGAGGAGGAAAAAAGTTCCAAGGGTGCTTTCAAGCATCTTTTGTAATAATGCCATCCTTTTAAATAAGTATTCTTCCCCCTTCCGCATGCACACACCGTGTAAATATGATTGATATAAATAAGTAAGACCATACACAAAAACTAGTCTGGTAAGAAGCCTTTTGGCCACACAGGATTGCCCTTATTTGGACCTGGAAAATTTAATCAATTACTTGGAAGAGCTCAACCTACACGCTTGGAGTAATAGTTCAATATTAAGTGCCAAATAATCATTAACGACCTTTAAGATTTCATTACAGCAAGCTGATGTCCAACCCCGAAGCTATAGCACCAAGCTGAAACACAAATGTGCATGACACAACTGAAGTTCTGTGAACAGTGGCCTCAATGAAGAGTAGACATACCTGATCTTGGTGGTCAAAGAACGTATGAACACAGGTTCTCGTTCCAGCATCCCAAACTTTAACGCTTTTATCAGATGAACTGAAGGAAAAGGAGTAGTGATGAATGTTTAAATTAGTAGGTTTACTACAGTTTAGTGCAAAGCTTAAAAGATCTTGTATGATAGACGTAAGAAACCCTCTTTCACCCATCAAATACAGGGACAAAGTAGCATCTCCCACCAGGCTCCAGTGACCTTTAAAATACATTCACTGCTTCAGTATCTACAACATGAAAATGAGGACTCCCATTTTAGCCAGAAAATTCTCTGAAGCAAGTTCTTTGGATAAAGAAGATCCTGCTGCACACACCTGGTCCCCCAACTGCCTGAGCTGTTTTAAGAATCAACACTGAAGTTCAACTAGATGAATGTACCACTACATTAGCTTGTGCTTTTTAATTCAACTACAATTTTTCAGCTATTTAGAATCAACTTGCCCTTCTCTTAGGTTTAGATGTTCTTCACTTGGAGGGAACTACACTGCAGTAGGATGACTTACACTATAAAATACTATTCACTTACAAGTGGTATCACATCACAGATTGGCTCTTGAGTCTGTCATTGTAATGTCTGGTATTCCATTGTAAGTTCCACTGCAATCTGTACACATTTACTTTTTGTGATCCATCCCCCTTTATAAATACAAAATAACTTGGTTTTTTTCAGTAAACATAATTAAGTTAAAAATCCTCAATACCTGGAAACAAAATGGGTGTCATCAGGACAAAATGCTACGTTTAATACCCAGGATCCATGACCACTTAATGTGCCAGCCAGGTTTGCATGTTGCCTGTGGAAAGAACAAGTTTGTAACACTCGGTTTGTGAATTTCAGGGGAAAAAAACAACAGGAATATACTGTATATAGTGCAGTCAGGAATGGTTCAACACAAGGTCATGGAAGGTGGCTTCTGGATATCTGTTCATCCAGGCTGAACTCGTGTTACATCAGATTCCAGTTTACCCATTTCAGATGGTTAACATAGAAAGTCATCAAGAAGATAGGCTGGCGGACAAAACAGTTTCACCATGAAGGCGGCAAAGTAATGCAGGTTTAGGGGAATAAAAATCACTGAAATAGTGGCTTTTCCTCCACAGAGAAGGAATAGGCCATAAAACATCATTTCTTGGGTACAGAACACGTCTTTAAGGCGAGTGAACAGAAAAACGCAGGGCAGATACACAAAACCCTGTTGCCTTCAGGGTAAATATGAGGAAAGTAATTTGTTTTCAAGTTAGGACTGTCATCCACCTTTGCACCTTTTGCACTTTTCAAAAACTCTAAGGGTGCAGTCTTTTAAGACTATTTATTATATAAAGAAGTCACCAAAAGCTGAAGTGAATTATAGAGCAGAGGGGCTTTATCATGGTATCAACCCCTCTGACCATTCTCCTGTTAGTTTTGCAAACTAACTACGTGTCCTGTTCATGTTTTGCTAAAGCACAACTTACACATCGTAGATTTTGATATAGCCATCATCTGAAGCAGTTACAAGTAACTGAGAATCTGGAGAAAACGTCAGTGAACGAATAGGCATCGCATGACCTGCAATTCAAAGTTATACATGGCTTAGAATGTAGCTATTCCTCTTGGTAATGACAGTGCTTAAGAAGCTACACCAGACCAGCATTCCCTGGTAAAAGAAAGCAACCTCTGAAGAGTCTTTCTCTCCATGCCTCTACGGGCTTCTCAGCACAACATAAAATGGAAACGGAGAGTAATTCTGAACTCTGAATGTTAGGGCACGTCCACTTCAACACAAGAGTATCTGATTTTCTTCAGCTGTGGATCTTTATCAGAAATTCTGTTGTATAATTCTATATTTCTTGAGCAGTTAGGGTTTTTAACTATCCAGCTGGACAGAAACTGGATGAACATTAAAAGGCCATTTATCTGATGGAAAAATGCACGTCTTCTACAATATAAAATGTTTGGTTATTTTTTAAAACAGGGATAAAGTGCTATGAAATTTATACCATAGCAGAAAAAAACCTGTCATGGATGGCAGCACACATCTGGGCTAACTTCATCCCCTTGTACTGCACTGCAATACAAGAAGGAACTGCAGTTTAAGAATTTAGTTAAGCATTACTATGTTGTTGGAGATAGACACATACAATGCAAGCCTGAGTTTACAGTTTGCCTCTCACATTTTAAGTGGTTTAAGTTACAGCACACTAACTAGCTACATACTTTCCAATGGACAGAAACATCAACTCACTTATGCCATGGCTGGTTTATCTTATTCTAAGTTGGGTTGTATCCTCTAAGTTTGTTAAGGCATGAGGCCAGAACTGGGGTACTGCAAATACACAAACCCTTACCTTCCAGCGTATGCAGAAGTTTTCCAGTTGCAATATCAAAAATATTGATAATGCCATCTATTGCTCCGCTGGCTAAGTATTTTCCATCTGGACTCTGTAATAAAACACAACCAGTATGCATTTAACACCTGTATGCATTTATGCTATGTACCTCCCTGACATTCTTTTAGCAACTTCTCACAAAGACAACTTCAGCTGACTTACTCACAATGTGTGTGTAAGCCAGATCTAAGTATATTTTCCATGTATATAGGGAGAAAACATCACACAGTTTATATTGGGAACTATCAAAGTATGGCTGTCATCTACATAATAGTAGAGCTTAACTGACAGAAAGAAACAAAAATACCTGATTTACAACATACTACAGCAATAGCAATTTCACATACGAAGTTATCAATTGTGCTTCTTACATATGCAATGCTAAGGATGAACTTCCCTCTGGTGTCCAGAGAATATTCTTTCTTTCCGGTTTCAACACCAAAAATATTTACTTTTCCCACATGACTTCCTGTTGCAAGGTACTGGGAATCAGGTGAAAAAGCCAGGGACCAAGCATCAACTGCATTAAAAAGAAAGAATCAGTTAGCTGAATCCTGTTTGTAGTTCATCAATGCCAGTTTTGTATGCATCTGTTTAGACATTTAACCTCCTAACTATTCTTAGCACTCTGAACTCTACTACATACTCTTTAAGAAGAGTGTAATAGCTCATTGTCCTGGGTTCAGCAAAGCCCAGAAGATGCAGGAGAAACACAGCTATACAAATGTAACATAAACCAACCATAACCTTTTACAGCAGTACCATATATTTATCTGGTACAATGTAATTCACAGTTGAGTTTTTTTTTCTATAAACTTAATTACCTAAAATACTGCGAGATAATCCTTAAATTAGGGACTGGAAAAAATGAAACATTTACAATAAGGTATCAGGCCCTGAATTCCAACTTGGAGGACATAACAGGGATCCAGACTTCAGCTTTACTGAAGCTTTTTGACTTCCTTACTCAGGATTGGACGTACTGCATAAAAACGCACCACACACAGGGCTCAAATTCAGTGCAGTGCTTACGAAGACAGCTCAGGCTGTCTTTGTACATCAGTCTGAATGAGCATTTGAATTATATTTTAAATATCCCTTTATCAGCACATCTGTAAGAACACACTGGTTGCCATTCTGCTTTATGCATTTAGCAAAAAAAGCATACCTAAACGTATCTGAGAAAGCCTAAGTAGTGTGAAAAATTAATGTACAATTGGCTAATACCACTTTATGTTGAGTTCATAAAACAGCTGAGATTTCTGCAAAGAAAGATTAAAGAACCCCTCCAAACCTAGTAATTTCCTGTACCCTAATTACACACTGTGCAGAATTTACTACCTACAGTAAGTACATCTCTTATGCAGAGACAGCTTAACACTGATCTCTTACCGGGACCAGCATCGATCGACTTGATTTGTTTTCCAGTTTCTAAATCCCAAAGGCGAATGTGGGCATCAAGGGAGCTGGATGCCGCAATGGAGCCTGTGTGGCTGATATCCACAGATACCACACCCAGCTGGGGACCCTCCAAAGTCCACTGGAGATCCAATTTTTCGTCATTCCTTTTGATCAAGTGAAAGAAAAGCCTAGTTACGAATAGCTAGGGGTACTTAACCCATCTCCAACCTCAGGCAAAACAAAGAAGACAACCCACATTTCTCCATTTAGATCAACAAAAGGGGAATCCAACATCACCTGTGAAATGGGGAGATAGCTACACACAAACTGTTCTCTGTACTTAAGGAAAAGAGCCAACAAATTAATCATTTACCACATTTCTGCGAAGCATGTACTTCATCCTGCGAGTAGTCCCACTGAAATGCCCAATACCCATCAATACATGGGTACTTACTGCAGAAAGTTAATGTGTTAGCAAAGCATGAAACACCACGGCCAACAGGTTTAGAATTGTTACAGCAAAGCTCCTCTGTCATTTATGTGAAGCACATCCTTAGTACTGCTTTGGCTAAGAGATACAACAGTTTCTTTGCAAAAGCACACTTCAATGTCACTTGTATAAGGATTAAGAGGATTTTTTTTTAAATGAAGATGTAATTTCCTTTTTTACTCTAATCCCATTATTTCACAGTACACGTGCTCCCAATGCATTGTCTCAGCATGCACCAATGAAGATGAGCTTGCTCAAGATAGCAGCTCTGAGTGCCATGCTGCCCCTTCCCTGATGTCACTTCTAACATCCGTGCTGGTTATGGGAAATCAAGACTGCTGTATCTCCATGCTGGCTACTCCCAAGCCTTAGAACTGGTTAATCTGGAGCACTTCACTTACCACTTCCAGACTTTCACAAGATCATCCAAAGAACCAGAGATCACTGTTTCAGAACCATCTTTCTTATTTTTTCCCCAGGCAACTGACCAAATGGCATCATCGTGAGCTAAAAGACAGTATAAGTATAGACATTTTTGAGCAATAAGTGTTTTCTTTTGATTGGAGACAACTATCAGTTTTGGTAATGCTAAAATTGCTGACTGCAATGTCAGCAATGGGCTCCTTGTTCCTCAGGTCTACCGGTGTTCCAAGAGCACTGTTTGCATGGTTTCAAAACACATGATGTATTTTGGCTACTGCTGGAAAAACAGCATAGCTAATCTTGAGTTATTCAGGTTTATATTTAATACAAGCACAACCCAGGTATTAATAACATAACCACAAGTATTATCAATTTTCCACCATCCAAGAAGACCAATATTATTTAATACATGTTAGTGGTCTCACCTTGCTCTTGCTTGAAGAGAATACCGTACTAGAAAGAAAAAACAGCTAGTATTACGTATGAGCAGCCTAAACAAACACAACACCAAGCTAGCAATTAGTCTGATTAACGCTGCACATTCATTTACCTGTGTGGTCATGTCTTTATGGAAGCAATCCTAACAGGGGCGCTCTGCAAGGAGAAAACCCATTATGATCAGCAGCAAGGCTCTGAGGGAGCAGCACGGCCTGAGAGGAACCCGCCTTTCTGTCTCCCCCGGCGACAGGCGACAGCCCAGCACCCCCGCCGTGGCTTCACCGGCGGCCTTCGCCCTCCCTCCGTCGCGATACGATACGATATGAGACGATACAATATTATATGATACAATACGATACAATACGATACGATACGATACGATACCCAGCCGTGCCGGACACTGAGCTCCCGCCCCGCCGCCACCACAGCCTCCGCCGTCGCACTGTGATGACGTCTCTCACCACCAAGAGCACGGCAAACAGCGCTCTGTTCCCCAAAGCACTTCTCTTCGCCGCAACCATAGAGAGGACTCCTCTACTGCCCCCGTGTGGACAGGAAGGCCCCGCT
>JANHGB010029980.1:6200-33167 GCA_026283785.1 Coracopsis vasa
CTGTTTCCAGGAAACAATAACTGCTAAAAATCTGCCTTTTTTTTTCCCCCCTTCCCTTCCAGTTCAGTACCACCACCAGAATTCCCCAGGGCCTATGAGATTGTCATGAACTAGAAACCTCACCAGATGACTCTCCTGACATGGACAGAATCTCCCTTTATAATTGTTAAGACCTGAACTAGATGATGTTAACATCCTTTCCAACCATAACTATTCTATTATTCTATGATTATTGAATTTATTGTCAGTATCATTCCAAACAACGAAACTCTATGGAAGCTGGTCAGTCAAAAGGTACAGAACAGCATGTTAAAGAATATTCCTGCCATCATGGTAAATTTAGATAAGCCCGAAGGCAGGGCTCAAGCTTATTTTCATTTCAGCATGTATTTAACAGGAGAGTTTACAAATTTCTCAGCTATTGGAGTTCCATATTCTTAAGTTTTAACTTCAGCTTTCTATTACGCAGTTCCAACCTGAGACAATCATCTTCAACTAACATGGACATACACAATTTCATATAATGTCAATGGAGGAAAAAATAAAGTAGACTGCCAGAAAAAGAATAAACAAGTCTGACATTACCTTCCTTGCTGGAACTACTGAAAAATAAAGCAAGCTTTTATAATTGTAGAACAGGCGAGCCAGTTTTTCTTTGCCTTTTCTGAAGTAAGTACATGTGCTGGCTAAGACTAACAGGAAAGGGGAGAGGGGCAGAAGAGGTTAAATATTCAATTCCAGCAGATTTTTTCTGTTGAGAAAATTGGCTTTGGACAGAATCCTCACACAACTATATACATCAGAGTAGCTCCATCAAGGTACTAGCTCACATGAAAGCCTAATTCAATAAACCCACTTCAGTACTGTAAATTATTATTTCAGTAAAAGTTGTACCGGACTTTAAGAACAAGTTATTGACTTATTCCCTTACTGGACTCTCTTGGCAGAGACAGCCTAGAAGCAATGCCGTGTAGGAGGCCACAATGCAGTCTTCCATGTGCTTCCCAGCATGCTGAAGAGCTGTAAAGAGAGACAGTTAACTGAGTGTACTGTATTCTCTAAGCAGCTGGTATCGTTTACTGCTTCAAATACAATCTTTCATTATCATTTCTCAGAAATCTTTTTTCTCAAACAAAATGAGCTTTTGGACTAAGACTTCAGAGGCAAGAATCAGGCAAACTCTGTACTTACTAACTCAGCAGCACATTCTTGAACTGTAAACCGGTGTTCACTCACTTTCAACACATTACATCGTACAGTGTTTTCTTAATTGTGATTTTAATGTGCAAACTGTATGTTTAACACACCGCAGTACGAATGTAAATGTTTCATGTGGCACTATAAGCCAGTAACACTTCCACCAAAAGAAGTTCATTGTACTAAGGATAACAGATATAGTACTTTTTGCTAATGACTCAGCACTTTTGAGCAAAACTACAAATAGCTATAAACACCAGTTCATGGAGCTACAAAAAGGAGGAAGGATATAAAGCAAGGTTGGAGAAAGTAATACACCACACCTACTAATAGGAATTCAAAACACTATTAGAAGTAATACACTGCAGTTACTATTAGAAGATTTCCTTGGCGGTATTCAAGGCCAGGTTGGATAGAGCCTTGGGTGCCACAGTTTAGTGGTAGGTGTCCCTGCCCATGGCAGGGGGGTTGGAACTAGATGATCTTAAGGTCCTTTCCAACCCTAACTATTCTATGGTTCTATGATTAAACAAGGAGGCCTGAAGTTTCAGACCTGATATATTTTCCAGAGACAAACTACTTGACTTAATGATACTCAAAATTCCTGGAACAAACTACCAAAGATGCAGCAGATCAAGGCATTATACAGGTACCCTGAGATACCACCAATGGAGTGAGAAGTCAAGACACAAAAAAAACAGGGACAGAAGCATCATACATGCAAACAGGAACAGGAGGAAAAGAACCCCTAAAAATAGCATGAAACAAGAACAGGTCATGATACCCTGAAAACCAAAATTAAGGCAGGCAACTTTCAAGGAATATTTCAGGAGAATATGATAAAGGTCAAAAAGCCATCCATTCCAGAATACTTCTTACACAGAATGTCCCTAAAAAGCCAAAACAAAACCAACCAAACTTTAAGAAGGAACTGACAGAAGGAAGGTACTAGTAAGAAAATAAAAAGTAGCATAGCTTCTTCCACTTTTCATGCTTCAGCTCTGAACTGCGCCTATTCATGATCTGTAAGTTTCACCTGGGGGATATGCTGAGGAAATCTCAGCCCAAGAGACTGCATGTAGATATGAAGCAGAGAACAAGGTGGGAATTTATGCAGTCACAGAGTTCTTTGCCTCTTCTGAGCTCATCAGAATACAGAGTACCAGACAACATACCTTTATTAAGATCAAGTTCTTCATCATCTTCTTCCTTCTTAACTTTCTCTTCAGTGCTGTCTGGCTTTTCTGTGGAGACCCACTGTATCTCTCCACTTGTCTCTTGCCATTCCCCACTCTTATCATGCTGAGCAGTAGGAGCTTCTTTAATCAATTCGTCTGTCTGGCTCTCAGCCAGCTGAGCTGCCCGCTCACACTCAAGAAATAGCTAATGGGGAAAATTTCAGGACAATTTCAATTATAAATTAAACCCTAAACACATTGACTTAATACTTCAAAGTTAACTTCCCCATCACAATTCACCCCTTAATACAGTACGCCTTCAATACTTTTCTTAACAATAGCCTTTTCTTCTTCAAAGGAAAACATCATTTATCCCTACACGAAGGTTATGCTCTACAGAAAAGGCCTCTCTCCCACCCCAGTGTTGAACCAGTTGGCAGGCTCCTCTTGGGCATCATAAAATGTTTCATCATTGTTTTTAAGACACAGCTTGAAGACTAAAAGTTGCCATATTTTCTTGCCCATTTTTGTTCTCTATCAATCCTCCTTTTTCTCCATGCTAGTATCCTTACTGCTCTCTCAGTTTTTCCTTTCATAGATACAACACAAAAATTTGAAAGAGTAATATAAAATGACTCATCAAGGATGTGACCGAACCAGCAATCTCATATTGTGCACTTGTATCTTGTGAATTATTATCCAAGCCATATAATTACCAGCTTTACATATTGCTTTGCTGAGCTGTATACATTAAAATATTAAATACTTTTGCTGTTGATTTTTTTTGGTCTGCTGCTGGACAGTTACTTCACATAGTTAAACAGAAGAACCATTAAAAGCATTCATAAAATTATCTCAACTGAAATAAAAAGGCTGTAATTTCCTTTCAATTCTTTTATTTGGGTTTGCATGGTGGAACTCATTGACCAAAATTGTTAAAAAAAGAAATCCACCACCAAGTTAGTCAAGACAACATTTAAGAATGCCATTTCACATGCAGAACCAGTATATCCATAGCTTATTGCTCTTATAAAGCATGATACTTAATTATTTATTTTTTAATGTAAAGTTGCAGAGTCCCCAAAAGATAGTACTTAAAAAAAAAAAATCAGCTGTGGAAGCAAAACACAACAACAGTAGTTCACAATTTTAACAAAAAGTAGCCCATTTAGGAACAAGTTAACTAGAAATAAACTGCATAGGAACAAGACAGCTTTATGGAGCACGAGAGCAGCCTTTAGATGTTGTAATAATGATTCCACTGTCTTCTACCACGAAAGAAGTTTCTGTAATGTACAGTACTGAAAAAGTGAGCAGCACCCACTATGCTGTATTACTCATAATACTAAACAGCAAGAAAATTCTGACAAATCTTCACTGCTGAATTCTTCTTCCCTTCCCCCTTGAGAGTCTGATAATGAGAAATGGTTAACTATTACCAGAAAAACACATTTCTTACCTGCACTAAAGCCTGAACAGCATCAATCTGCCCAGTTATCTTTAGGCTATCATCTCCTCCTCCCGTACAGAATGAGTCAAAAGAACATGATGTTTCCATATTGACAAGACAGTGCCTATTCCGAGCACTGTATTCTACCAGATTGATCAACAGACCCAATCCCTGCAAGAATTGGAGAGGATTACACACATTAAAAATAGCTAAAACCATCTATCCAGATAAATGTCTTCTTTCAGCCATATCTTTCTGAAGCTACATAACCTCGACCTTTACAAAACAGTTTAATAAACAGAGGGATTAGGATTTAAAGAAATGAGGCAAAACTGAGATCCCTGTACACAAGAACGTGAAAATATTTTTAAAGACAAAATTTGATTCATAGATTAAGGATTCAGGTGTCCAACCTTCGTTTTGTATTCTTAAAAGACCTTTCACATTCACAATTTCACTATTGCTATTTAGGCTACACAGACCCACTTTAGATAAGCTGTGGTAAATTTGACAAAGCCTCTCTCTCAAACAGTAACAGCCACAGTATTTCTGAGACATTTGAAAATTAGGCAGTCCAGATTTATTAGTTAAATCTTTGTTCATCTAGCACAGGGAAAATTGTTAGAACTCACCACCAAATCTTTACAGAAACCTTGCCTAAGTGCCTCACTAAGTGTACATATATGGTTAATGAAAACTGTAGAGGCTGCTCCTTAATTTGGAATCAGAGTAGTTAAATGCACAAGAAGGCAGCAAATCATTTTCTGTTAATGTAACAAAACCAACAGCTTACCAGCACCCGAATATCAAATCTCTGTTCTTGAGGTAGGAACTTTGGAACCTGAAGCACACAATTCATAGCTGTGCCGATCAGACCATCTTGTTCACCTGTTTTTGTACTACCCCATTCTGTAAAGAAAGAGTTTAAAGACTCAATTTTAAAAGTACTCCTTTTCATAATTGGAAGCAGATTGATAAAAACCTGGCCCTAGAGGTAAATGGGACTCTTTCAGCCAAAGCTTGCATCCTAATACTTGTAACTACTCATCCTATTTGCAAAGACAAATTACTGATTAGGCAAGCATCTACCCTATGTAACTGCTTTATTGCACTGCACAAGGAAAGACCACAGTGAGTATAAGAAAGGGGTTTACATTAATGGTTTACTTTGTGCTTTAACTCCAAATATGCACATTATTTTTGTTTGTTTTACCGTTATCATTTGTCAGGTTGAGCAAGACACCAATGATGGCCCTCATACAGTCTTCCACTGCTTTACCCACATGGTTAGTTACATTCTGGTGAGGCAGAGGCTTATTGTCTGGTAAACAGATACTGTCTTCAGCACGATTATATCGCTGGATTAACTCCTCACAATGCTGCAGTGCTCTGCAGGGAGAAGATGCAGAACAAAATTACCTCCACAACATACAGGACACTACACCTTTAGATTCATTTCACCAGGGGAAAAAAAAATAAAAGTCAAATACAGAGCTTATGCAGAATGTTTCTGATGCCCAGATGCCCTGTCTGTGGGGAGAGATAATAAACTTGCCGCCTATAAAGTGTTCTGTGAGCTCAACTGAAATTGTGAAAACAAAAATCAGGAAAGCTTTGTGTCTTAGAGCTTTATCAGATTGAGATTAAGAAAAGAAGTTAATTTTTCTTTCCAACTCCATCGCATGGCCTTAGAAAAGATCTCCTCCCCCTACAAACCCAGCCTCTCATATCATCTGACATCAATGCACAGCATTATTCTGACAGTGTTATCTCAATGTTCTCTTGCTCTGTCCTCAGACCTATTTCCATTCTGCAAGAAATAAACAAATGTCACGTGACTTCCTAACAGTAAAATCTTAATCTCAAACAGTAATGGACCGCAGGCATGATTCTACTGCATGACATTAGCTTGATGTCAAACTGAAAACACTCCTTTTAATTACAAACAAGACTAAAAATGTCAAAAATATATACTGGTCTAAGTAACAGTAAAATGGGGATTTTTGGTGTGGGTTGTTTGTTTTGTTTTTGTTTGGGTTTTTTTGGGCGTATTTATTTATTTAAAGAAATACTCCAAATATGTAACATACAACCATGACATTACATTTCCAATGAGATCTGAAGAGTCAACTTTTCATTTGTTCTCTTACAAAGAGCAGTACAAGTGAGATACAATCTCTGCCAGTAAACTGAGACCTCATCCAGGTTGATAAATGGGTTAGAGGTGGGTTTGTAGAGGCACCTTTGCCAGGCTGGACACCCAAGAACAAAATTTCACCAGTTTTAGTTACACTGTCATTTCTGTCACACTCCATTTCAAGAAACACTTAAGCGTAATGAAAACGCAATAAATAAGCATAGCTTGTCAACTGCCCTCTTCTGTGTTCATATTAACTTGGTACAGAAGGAACTGAATCTACAGTTTGCAGCTTCTACAGAACCAACAATAGCAGTACTACATACTGGTAGCATTCAGGCAGTTACACATACCCTCATCTAAATTAGCTTTAGCATTACTTAATGAAAAGCAACAGTGGAAACTGTTTCCCTCCTCCCCTATAATCTTATGGTATAACAATTACATTCAGCTTTTTTCCCCCTATCACGTGCAGTGCTCTGCAAAACTGCCTTTTTGTTATAACTTACTTAGCTGAGGATACTATGAGTTGCGAGTCTTTGTATGCTATCAGATAGCTCTGATTCTCTGGATTATGCACAGTTACCTAAAAAGAGGAAAAAGTAATATCAGAAATATAAAGAAAAGCATTCCCTTCCACTACCACCGCACTTTAATCAGTTCTATTTCTTGGTTATTATCCAGTGTAAAACTTTGCCTTATTTTCCAGTATGTCCTTGCAGTTTTCATCTTGTCACACAAAACTGCACTGAAACCATCTTCCCTGATGCAGTAAGTACAGACACCGTGTGGCAGAATGTTCTGCCAAAGAATCACCCTGAATCTATATCCTGGGACTACAATGTCCTAAGTGTGTGTGTCTAAATATATATATACATGTATATATATACATAAAACACAACACTGAATACAATTATATATGTAATGTTATTTTTAGGACTTGGCCTGAACTTCACATCTGAGAGCTTATTACACATCCAACCACAAAAATCAAGTTTTTCCTTGATTCCCTTGACTGAAATTCAGAATCAACCTCCAGACACAGTAGAAGTTCTTCTCTTAAATTTGCATTTCGTGTGTTGATTTCTGACATTTCTTCCAAGTTCCTAAGGATCTTATTGTATCACAAACCACCCCTAAGTTCAAATTCGAATATCCTACCACTGAACAATGCTCTTCTACCTACTGTTGCCTGGCAGTTCCATCTATCAAACAGGAAAGCAAAAATCGGATGTGAAAATTTCCCTCTCGCTGTTTTGAAGGCAGGCAGAGTTAGGTGCTATTCATTTTTAAGTAGGCACCTTTGAATTAGTAGTTCAGCAACTGTCCATACTCCTCAGTTTTTTGCTTACTTTTATGCTACCTTTGAGTCTGTCCTTCTGTTTTAGTGAAGGAAACAAGTTACCAGGGCTATTTGCCCTTTAACTTGGGTTTAAGGTGTTCACTGAGATTCATCAACCTGTACTCTGAACCTGAATGTCACTTTCTGATGCATAGAGATGTATTGTTAAAACATCACAACACTCTCCTGCTTGCTTACCATATCACAATGCAAAAAGAGAAACACTAGTAACAAATACGAAACCCAGCAAAACAAGGCATGGTAGAGAAGCATATGCTTACCATTCCTGTCAATTAAGTGCTACAAAAGTGCCATGCATTTTAATTCTGAACAAAGTTGTCATAAAAAACATTTACTGTCTCAATATACACGCTCAACTGACTACAGGACTAGTGTGACTTTCAGGGCAGTTTTTTCTTTCAGCACTTAGCCAGCTGATCTGTGAAAGCAGCAATTCTTAAAATATACATTGATTTATTGCTTCTAAGAAAATACTGCTTCCATAATGATCCAAGCGTCAAACTCATGCCTTGAAAACAAACATCTATAAACAGCAGCTTTCTGAAGGACGAGAAAGCATCACGTTACATGGTTATTCTTATAAAAAATAAACTTGCAATGTTGAACATACATACAGAAGGGTAAAAGAAATTTTCAGGCAAACACTCCAGAACACCGAGCAACATCAGAAAGCCAGTATCTTCTATGAAAAAATAACCAACATCATAGGGTTGTTATGCAACTGTGTATTGAAAGAATGTAACACTGAAAAGGTCTGCTTCAGAAAAAGAGGTTTTCAGGCATGCAATCCATCTGCTCATACTCACACTTTCTAAGACCCGTAAACATCTTTCTGCACCCCATAACGAAGCGACCAATTTCTCTTCATTTTCGTCGCTGCTCAGGTGATCCACACATTCTTTAACTAAACAACAAAAAAGTTGTTTTCCACTATCAGTAAGAGGTCTTCAAAGGCAAAGCATACAAACTACCTACCTATTCAGAGAGTTGCTCTCAACCTGGTTTTGCACTTCACAAGACTCAATCATAAGGAAACAATCAAAGACATGACCAGCATTCCGAAGTCTTTAATTCCTCCAAGTAAATAAAACAAAACCTAACAAAACCCTTACAATGGGTAACGGGTTCAGACTTCAACAGGGGAAGTTCAAGTGAGATATAAGGAAGAAGTTCTTTACTGTGAGGGTGGTGAGGCACTGGAATGGGTTGCCTAAAGAAATGGTAAATGCTCCATCCCCGGCAGTGTTCAAGGCCAGGTTGGACAGAGCTTTGGACAATGTGGCCTAGTGTGAGGTGTCCCTGCCCATGGCAGGGGCTGGAACTGGATGATCTTGAGGTCCTTTCCAACCCAAACCATTCTACAATGCTAATTTTGACTTGTACAAGTTTATGGTTGTTGCTGTGAATTACCTATCTGCATATTTTATTTTCTACTGACAGTGAAGAGACTGTGTAGCACACAACTACGTTGTTTAACTGTAATTCAGTGTTTTGTAGAAGAGAAAAAAGATAAAGCAAGCACACTCTCCCCACACTTTAGACATCTGAAACCATGTGCAAGTTGAATGCTTTCATCTCTTCAATCGTTCCTCTGCCTGTCCCTCTGCTTGTTTAAGATGAAGGTTTGCTCAGCTCAAGAATTCATTTTAGAAATGTCCTTTTTCCTATCTGTGAGATGCTATCCAAAAAACTTAACCAAGACATAACTTTATAAAAATATGGAAACAAAACCCCACGATTTCTTCTTAAAGGGCTGACTTCTGCGAGATATGGCTTTAAGGGAGAAAAAAAAATAAAAAATCAGGCCTGAAAAAAATTCTAGAAGACTGTAAAGGAGATTTTTAACAAGTGTGCTGTATTTGTGTGCTGTACAGAGATATGTAACACACTAATATGAATTCTAAGCTTAAACCACACATTATATGCAACACTATACACACTTGGTTTAACCTTAAACCTACTTTCAATCCCACATGCAACTGATTAAAGTCACTAATCAATTTGCCAATGACCTGATGTCAAATAACGTACTTTATTTTTTAACACTGCTGAGAAAAATATGTTTCTATTTTTAACCACAGAAAATTAATATTTAAAATAGCAGACATCTTAGTAAGATTCACTAATTTTCTGTGCTGCCAAAGCAGCAGCTCCAATATACCTTTATCTACAATATGATCAAGACCACCGAGAAGTCTCAGTTCTTCTTTAAACCAGTCCCCAGCTCGTTTCGAGGTGAGAGACAGTAATGTCTCCATTGCCAAATGCCCGGTCTGAAAGAGTTAGGTTCCAGAATTAGTGAAATCATCATAAGCAGATGTAGCCAATGTATCAAATCATACAACCACACGTCACATAAAAACCATAAAAAGGAAGCTATAGGTTCCGAGTAGAACAACCACCAGAGGGAGCAAGAACGGATGGAAAAATACACGTATCAAAGAAATTACTTGGTACAGATAAAAAGGTACTTTGCTTTTTCAGCTTTTTCTTGATTTTATTAATAGCTTAGGAGCCCTAAGCAGACTCCTTCCATCCAGTTCTCCTGTTATCAAAAGAAACAAGGGGAGGAAGGAAATGGACAAATCAGACAGGAAAAATACACAAGAAAAGCCACAGTGAACACTGCTGCTCTGTCTTCCAGATACATTGGCTCTGCTGCTTGTAGAATACATTTGATTCTAACATAGTTATTTTGTGGCTTTAATTTTAAAGCCATAGAAAATAGTAATTAAACTAAAACATTGTAGAAAATCTTACTATATTTACTTTTTTATTTTTTAAAGAGGACTACATATCAATATTCAACAGCAAAGTTAAATTTACTTCCTGCAAAAGGGAACTGAAGAGATTTTAGGTGATTATCTTAGCTAATCCCCTGCAATATTTTTAACCAAAACTAACATCATTTAGTCAAGACTATTAACTTGTTTTTCCCAAAGGCCAATAATAATAATAAAATATATACATACAAATAAATTTATACCTACACAAAAGTGACCAGTATAGACTTCTGTAACACCTGGAAAACACACAGGCAAATCTGGACTACTATAAACTCAATTTCATCTATGGTACATAAATATAGCAATGAAAGGTGAGAGAAGAAGTTGTAAGATCTCATAAAAGCCAACTGAATTTAACCACTCTTAAGTTAACTTCCCCCCCGATGCATTTGATTGGTAATGCTTCAAGGAGGGCTGTGCTTATTCTGAGCTGTGCAGCACATTCCAGGATACCAGTTCAAACCTCAGCACCTCCTGGGAATAGCAATACTCACCAGGCTCCAGTAAACACCCCATTGTCTTGGAAAACCAAGTTATAAATTGTACGAGCCCCCCAACATCTTCAGCTGCTTTCCTTATTCTCAAAATACTGATTTCCAAGCAGGAAAAGAAAGTTGAAGATTGGTCTTGATGAAGAGTTAC
The DNA here is from genome assembly GCA_026283785.1 of Coracopsis vasa. NCBI lineage: Eukaryota > Metazoa > Chordata > Aves > Psittaciformes > Psittacidae > Coracopsis > Coracopsis vasa. The sequence continues at coordinate 16,954 of JANHGB010029980.1, forward strand.
CACCCAAAGTTAGCCACTTGCATTTTTTAGGAGGACATGGTCACTCATGACGATACAATTAGTAACAGCATTTCTCCAATCTAAATGGAAGTGTTTTGCATCATGAAAAGTGTTGTGGGGGACAAGAGAACACAAGCAGCAGCATATCTGCAATAGGTGGCTCATTCCTCCCAGTGCCAGCAGCACTTCAATTCCCCATCACAGAGCAAAGACAAAAGCTGCAGTTACTCCTGCAACTGTTCCACCACCCAGGAAACTGCCAACCGCCTTTAATTGCCAACAGTCCCTCAGAGAGTCTTCCCACATGATGGAAACTAAACACACTTGGTTACAGTCTTTCCATCTCATCACTGGGAGATACAAGATCCAAAACCTCGCATTTTTAAAAGCTGTAAGTGAAAAGCATAATGCTAAAAGAGATGAGGATATTTTAAGCAATGGGTGGAGAACTTCCCTTCTGAAGACAACCAAATGAGAAAGCTTTTTGAGGGAGGAGGGGAGAGAACAGGAAGACTGCATTTTGACAGATCCCTAGCTCCCTGAAGCCTCCCCATTCTCTGCAGACGACTCCCTTCACATTTATAGATTGAGCTTGAAAATGTTGTAACATGGATATCTGAAATCATGCATAACCTAAAGCAGACTGAAGATGATTAAAACTTCTCCTTAGAGATCTTAAGGACTACAAAAGACTAAGCTGACTTCCTAAATACCTTCACCATGAAAGCTCAAAGGCCACACAGTATTCAAAATACGGTGCTTAGTTTCCTGCCAAAGGGCAAAAAGACTTCAAAAACACTTCAGAAGAAGATAATCTGATATTTATACTAGTGGGCATAAGAACATAACTTTTTTTTTTTTTTTTTAATAAAATCAAATCTTGTAACCCTTTTGCTTTAGAGGAAAGTGTAATCTATTCCATCCAATTTTTATGTCAATTACTATGAAATTTTAACACCAAGGTTCAAAACATGGATCCCTTAAGCTTTCAGCCTCATGCTGAAAGCGAAAACCAGAATAACCTCTTTCACCAACAGAAAAGAGAAGTCACTTCTGAAGGTTTTCATTACAATTCAACAGAGAGGAGCTAGCTGCAAGCATCAGATACAGAGGCCAACGCCAAGTGACACACAAGTGCCATTTGCCAAAACAAGTGCTGAGCTCTTCAGGTTTTATCTTCTAAGCCAGAAAACAAAAAACCTGGAAAAAATTTAACCCCCAGAGAACTCCTGTTCAGTTTCTAGGTTTACATTTTTTAAAGTTCGTAACAGTCTAGAAAACAGAACCCTTTGAATACCTGCTACAGTACTCAAAAGTTAGTCCAATCTAACTCGTAGATAGTCACATGAACAACACAGTGGAAAGAGATGGGCAGTCTTGACCATCATTCTTGGATCAGTGTAAGATTCAGAAAGAAAAGGTGTGACTGGTTAGGCACAAACTGGAGTTATCAAAACATCTGCTGCAATCCTTCTGCTCCTCAGTGGGTATGTCTGAGTCTGAAAAGCAAAAATCTTTACCCCCAGAAGATCTGCATTTTTGTTAGCATTTTCTGCATGTCATCTGGTACAAAAAGAGAGATTGGTTATTATATCTCATGACAGAGACCTACGTGAAAGCAACTATCTTCTACGTATGAAGTTCATTATTGGCTCAACTTAACATTGCTACTATCATAAACTGGAAGAGAACCTAACCATCTCATTTGGCTTGCATATATTCTCTAAACACTACATAGTCTCTGCTTCTAGATACTGCAGCTGGGAGGGAACCAGTGTTCATCTGTGAAGTACTAGAGTATTCAACACATTCACATATAAAATTTTAATTTTAATTTTAATTTAAAATTAAAGATTTTAATTTTAATTTTAAAGGAATAAAGGATGACCCAAGAAGAAAAATAACCAACCAACCAGAACAAAAAATACCCCAAAACCAAACAGCTTAAACTGATGGCCTGTGACAATACTACTCTACTCATGGAAAGCTTCCTCACAAGACAAAGTCTCTTTTAACACATCCTCTTCCTTTAAAACGTATCCCTAAGAAAACACAAGAACAGATTTACAGTTCATAGAAAAACATCAGGCTAGCTCAGACTATGAATATGAGAAAAACGCAAATAGGAGACAGAGGTCTGTGGCTGGATGCTTTGGCAATGAGGAACCTGTACCAGCCATTCCATGCTTAACAAAGGGAGCTGTCTTACATTTCATACTGCAAAAGATACCCTGGCACTCAGACAGTGAGAAACATGAGTTGCCTTTGGTGCCAAAACAGCACTGCAAGAAGACACTGATTATACCAATTCCTAGCTGATTCCCACCTGGAGAACAAATTTTATTCTGTGTTAGTATCTTAAGATTGTATTCAGTGAATTCAGAGAATAAACTGAAAGCAGAGAAAATAATCTCAAATTTATTCTTCCTTTGCAGATTTGCCAGGCCCAAAATTAATACAAGCCACTTACCTGCATGTTTCACAGCTGCAGTAAACAAGCCTAAAACTGGTACTCTGAAACAATTCTCCCTTAATCTTGCAGATCAGTTTGGAGACAAGATTTGTCATCAGTATTATCTCTCTCCCCCAAAATTTAGCTCTCTCTACTGCTACGTAATACCGACTTTTCATACCAATTCAACTGTTCTGTAGCTAGATTTTTTTTTTGAGGAAAACAAAAACCAACCAAACAAAAAAAAACCCCACACCACCACCATGACAAAAAAACAACCAACAAAAAAAAAACCCCACAAAAAAACCCCACAACAAAATCAAAACCAAAACCAACCAAACTCTTCCTAAACTGACAAAAAAAGTCACAAAACCTACACAAGAAAATGGCAGCTCAACAAGTCATGTCATCTTTTAATCTAACCTAAAATGGAATACCATCTTAACTGCAGATTACTGACAGGAGCTGGAACATTATTTGCAGAGATAAAGCTCTGAAAAGCTCACTTCATAAACAATAAATCAGAAGCTTCTCCTGTTAGGCATCAAGTATTAAATTAAGAATGGCAAAACCCTAGTAAGAATCTTTAAAACATTAAAAGAATATATTACAAGATGTTAAGAAATTAAGATCATACTGACATCTGTTACACTGAAATATGGTGAAAGCAAAACCATGTTACTAATTTTTGCCATTTATGACCACTCATCTAGTCAATCTGTCATCAATTCTCTAAATATACTCTTAAAAAGATTTGCAACTTACCCTTTATTTTTCAAGCTAGGTTGCTGCTAGCATGGCCAAATTTATTTTTAAACAAAACCAGTTCACTCTGTTGCAGCTGAAGATACATTCATAAAAACAAGTATGTTTCAGAAAGGAAGGAAAAAAGAATCACCCACATTTATAATCAACAAACCTGCGACCACACTCTGGGCACAGAGAAATCAGTTCCTGTTGGACAAATATTTTTATTTTTAATGTGAGAACCTGCACCACATTTTCAATTTAACACACAATGCTCTTATTCCCACATAAGAGCCCACATTGTTTGTGAATGTATATGCAATATTTAGGCAATGAAACAAGAGTCAAATAACCTAAACATGGTCTTTTAACACATGGTTATTTAAGATGTTACATCTTTTCAATTGCTACCTTTAAATAGCTACCCTTAGCAGGGGTGAATGGGGAATCAAACAGCTGAAGAACATCAGAACTTTCTCCTACTAACAGCCTTTTAGAAACAAAAAATTCAGATTTAAAGACGATGACACTTGCAGTGCAGTCCTAAATACGTAAAACACAGACAAAATGTCCTGACTTCTCACAGCTGGGAGATACAAAATTAAGGATGCTGCTTGCAAGTTCCATTTTATTAAGCATTCCACTACTGCCAAAGCTTTCAAATAAAAGCACGATACCCACCGTGATGTTTTCCAGATCAAGATGCTTGTTATGAACAGTTTCACACAGTCTTCGAATTTTTTCCTTAATTTTATTCATGTCTTTTTCATTCAGCAGCTTGGCAGAAGACGCATCTTGTTCCAATTCCAAAAGCCGTATCATCAGATCTAGACTAGCTCTGTCTAAATCCATGTTCAAACGATCTCTACTCAGAATGTACATTAGAGCTGCTGTACAAAGGGACAAATTCTTGGGTTGGGAGAGGAAAGGGAAAAAGAAAACCAAACAAAACAGGTTTTAGGAATCATTAGGCAGACCTTTTACAATTTTTAATAAACAAAGATTTACAAAAGAAAAAGCCTGACAAGTCCCAATCTACGCTAGCACTTGCATGAGTACTTACTGTTTTACGTTGATTCCTTCTAGCAAGTTACTAATGCATTCTTCTAAGCAAAACAACTGAGACATAAATCACTTAACACATTTACAAAACCCTAGTAGAAAAGCAGGGGTTTCTACTTTTAAGGGGCTCAGTGCTGCAGAGAGTAAGAAATGGTAACTCCAGTAACACAGTATTGTAGAAGAGACAGATGGCAGGGGAACAAAGTGAAAAGCACAGGGTACAAGGCAAGATAGGTGAACATTCTTGTTTGATGGGATAAACTGGTGATAGCACCAGAAAATACAGAGATCGTGGGGACAGTGTCTACATGTGAACTGGGTGGGGGGATAAAGTGACGGGTGACATACATTCCAATTCTGCCAAACAGGTCTGTCCATCAGTAGTTCACACAAGTCCTTCCAGCATAAACACATTTAATTACCAGTGGAATTCTGCTTTTTAGAAGCAAGACAGAGTACAAGCCAGCTTCTCCCTGCATTATCTTGAACACCCCTATCTTACACAGAATTGGTAATACACGTCTTACTGGATGAAGAATACTTAGTCCTTCTTCAAGAAGGAATTAAATTTCTTCTTTGTGAGTATCCAGAAATACAAAGGCAGAAGGCAACCGTCAGGAAGGGACAAATGACAGTGAAGAGATCAGTGCAAAGCTATCTGTCCCTAGTGCTGGTAAGTACAGCACTTGCACCAAGAATTCACCCATCCAGGTGAGCTCCAAGTTACAGTAAGGAGGAGAAATGTTCATGGAGAACTGAGTTGTGCTGGACATACTACTTTCAGAAATCTCTGATGGTATCTGGGGGAAAAAAGCTGGGAGTGGGGTGGGGTGTGTATGTGTGTGCCTTATTGGGTTCAACATGCTGTATGCACTATTCCATTTTTTCTGTAATAAGCAAATTAAAATATGGAGACAAACCAATTCTGGGATGTGAATGTTGTACAGCTCAACAGGAAAGAGCAGAATTCCTGTGTCATGCAGATTAACATCTTGTTTAGAGTTCAAACAAGCACCAAACCAATCGTTAGCTGCTTCTGTTTATTTTAGAAGCAAGTAATAATCACACCTAGTCATACTAAGCAGTATTAGCATTTCCAAAACAGGATTAGGCAGCTGATAGTCTAGCAAAAGCTAGGCTAAACTCCTTCCTGTCTGAATCAAGGAAACCCTCAGGTGAATAGACACTTTAATCTAACTACCGAAGACACATTCGGAACACTGAAGGAAGGACACAAGGTTTTCCAAATCTGTCTCCTTTCATGAGCACAACCTCAAGGCAAAATGTTAAAAAAAATAAATAATAATAATAAAAAAAATCCTTAGCTGTGAATATCACTCCTCCAGCCTTTGCAGCTCTAGGGCAGAATAATCTATGTGGCTTGTCTACACAGACAGGGTATACATTTTTTTCACTTAATTTCTATTAACTTTCTCCAATAAACCTTGCAATTTTATCATTTTAATTACAGAAATCGTTTCTTTTGGATTCAGTTGCAACTGGCTTAAACTGAAAGAAAATTCAGGTTCCTGGAAGACAACTCTGCTCCTTCCAAATTGCAGTTCTTAAAGAAAGATATAGGAACACATGCATTCCAGAGAAACCGAAGGTTACTCTGCTAACTGTTGCCCAGCCAGGGTGGGACCTAACAAAGCAACATCTAAGAAAACAAAATAATGCGTAGGCCCCCCCAGAAGTTAATACAGGGAAACTGCTGAATTTATAATCTGGGCTGCCAATATTTAGGCATTTCAGGAAGTCAGACTGTTCTTGGACCACTACTCAGAAATGCTTTATAGGTATTCCAAAGTTTAATAAGGGCAATCAGACTCACTTTGTAAGCCTCCGTACCAAGCCCTTGCTCGTCCCAGGCTCCCTTCTTCACAATTCAATTTACTATTATGAAGAGAGCAACAGCTCTCTCTCCACATAGGTTCTGCCAACACTTCTCTTCAGACCTTCCACCCAGGTTTTAAGATACTTAAATGTAATCAGAAGGGACCTAAGCAGAGAACTAAGACATTACACAGAAGGTTTCCGGCTACAAGAGGACTGTCCGAAAAGGAAGGAGTGCTAGGTGCAACAAGAACTAGGTTCCTGCAACAGTACGTATAAAGGCGGCAAAAAAGGCAAATCTGGCCACTAAGCCTTCAAATGCTTACATGCAACAGGAAAATTCCTGGTTTTCCTGTAAGAAAAGTAACGACATTCACGTAAGGAAAGTAAGGACTTCAAAAGTGAGTGGTGCTTATAATGTAGAACAAACCTTCTTCAGCTACATGCCAGTGATAGGGGTTTTCTAAAACTAATTTTTCTTAGTCTCCAGAGGAAAGTTAGTTTAACCTTGAATATAACATCTCTACATTTTGCTCTGATCTTCTGTGTTAGACAATGTGGTTAACTGTTTCTGAAAGCCCTATCTCATGCCTTTACAGTACACAGAGTTCTGAGAGGGGAATAACACATAAAACAAAACAAACACCCAAACAAAACAACCGAAGAACAAACTCAAACCCTCAAAATCCCACCCTATGGACTGCAGTAGTGAAGCTCTTTTTTTATGGGGGCTTTTTTTTTTTCTTCCTACTGTATTCCTCAAGATGCTTAAACCACATTCTGCTTCCAGACAAATGTTGAGAGAAAAAAAAAAAAAAAAAGTAAGTTAAATAGGATTTGCTCTAGACAGAAATTTTATGGCACATCTAACTATGGAGTTACAATCCATACTTCTACTGAATTCAGGAAAACATCCTAGTTGAACATATACTCCAGAAACAGCAGACCATTTACACCCACTCTCATCCTTGTCTTCCCTTGCTTGTTCTATTTATATTCCAACTTCTGGGAACAGATGGTTATTTTCTAGGGTTCAGCACTACATTTAATGCACTTTTTTTTATAATTATTCACATGCTGAAGGCATTACAAAACCGCATGTCTGAACTACCGACAGCTACAGTGAGGACATCATTTTTATTAAAAATGATAATAATACTCCAAAGCTTTTAGAGCACACCTGGAGGGACAGTCAGTTAAAAACTGAAACTGCAGCTTAAAGACAAATGTACTGGAAAAAAAATGGTGGAACGAGTAATATTCATGTAAATACTTTGGGCATTGCTCAGTAAGGTAACTGGTTAGTTTGCTTTCCTTGCTGGTTACAAAATACCTCTGCAACTGCTATTTCATATTCTTATGGAAATGTAAAAGTCCCTCAACCTTCTCAGTCTATTCCACTGTTAAAGTACAATTAATGCAGTATATGTATATATTTGTTTCCATTAGCCCTGTCACCATGCCAGTCTTCCCATCTCCAAGATACTTTGAAGAAAATATTAACAAAATTATGCTGTTTTTTGTCCAGTCCTTATTCAACTTAAATTCATTTAAGCCATGCGTTATTTATTGAGTTACTCTGCACTGAGATTTCATCAAAAAATTCCTATTTAAACAAGTTAAAATGTTAGTGAAATAATTGTTGAACAAAAGAACAGTATATAAAGACAGCAAGCTTATACAGAAGACACTGTTGAAGCATATACTGTCAGCAGAGATACTTTAGCATTTAAGAGTATTTTGATAAATCAGTAATTTTATAACACTGTATAACCTGCATCAAGAATGCACTGTAACAATACTAAAATGTTACTACCTTTTTTCCCCCATCTGACAAGAAGCAGCGTTTCATCAGATACACTGAAAATAGTGAATATAATCAATGCTTCTTGTTACTGCAGACTAATAATAGCATGCAATTTCCTTTTGAACTGTATGTGCTAGTTCTTTTGAAAATGAAGGAATAATGGTAACTGTCAAAAGACAGCCAAAAATACACCGAGCAGACTTGTACATTTTCCAAGGAACTGGAGCTGTCCTCTGCAGATCTCCTGCAACTCAGTGGTGGCAACTGTCCTAAATAGTGTGACTGTACTTCATTTATTTCTAGTTATCACTTGGCGCTATTTTGACAGCTCACAAAGTAACAAATGCATTGAACCTGGTTCCTATGTTTTACAGTTAACCACTGCTAATTTTTGATGGAGATGGAAAAGCAGCTATTATTCTAAATAAGTTACTTAAAGCTCTACATCTTTTTCCCCTACCCACAGTAAGATGTCAAATACAATCTCTTAAAAGTCTATTTCTGTGGGTGCAAAGCTTCCTTCTGCATTGTATGTCATTCTTCCAGAGCTATTAAATACAAGTAATAGAGCTGACTGGATATATGTATCTACTACACACTTCAAGTAACATTTCCAGTGTTCAGCTTTTGTAACAATACCTCAAGGGATACCCCACAGAGGCACAGTTTTCAACCCCTGGAAAAATATCACCTGCAAGAAGCATCTTCTATTACAGCTGAATTGAACTTGTAAAGTTGATAAGAAGGAAAACCAAAACTGCTTCAGATTTTGCCTCTCAAGTCACGATACCATAAGCAGCTAAAATTTACCTTTCCTAGATAAACCATAGAATATTGAACACATTCAAAGCATCCTACAACTGCAATTACAGCACCGTTAAAGGAGACAAGCACAGGACATGAAAAATGCCCCACAACAGTTACAGAAAAGGCAGTAATTCACATACAAGGAAGTCTGGAGAAGAGCACTTAGAGCCATCTTTAAATAAAAAGAGAAAGGATTTGTTTCAAAAGTATTTTATGTGAAGGAAATTATAAACACAACAATAAAACTATTCAAAAAAAAGCTTAAGAGAAAATAGCATTCCAAAGCACAGTACGGGGTTTTTCTAAATAGCTGAAATGACTTTTTAAAAAAAGAATTTCCAAACCCAGCAGCACATTACAGTGGAAGCGGAATCTGTCATTGGAACATAGGTGCTCTTATTTTTCACTACAGATTTCAAAACTGAAGCCACTGGTCCCAGATGCACGCTATACTGTATGCTTGACCTTGTATTATGTGTACACAAAATTCACACAAAGTAGACAGGTATTATCAGACTTTAATGAAATGTACAAGGTATCCATACCTGATGGTGTTGGGAATCATCCAGTGTTTTGAAAACCATGGCTACCATCCCATGTGCTCTCAGATGCATTCGGAAGCTGGGCATGGCGCACTTTGTCGCCAAGCTGATTACACTGAAGAAAATGAATTCTGGATGAGAACAACTAAAATGGGCACATTTACGAATATGGCAGCTAAACAAGTCTACAGACTGTGGTTGACCATGTACCTCAGATCCTGACAAACTCTGTTAGGATGTTTCTTCTAAAATTTGTATAAGGCAAGTTTGTAGTTGGTAAACAGAGGAGCATCTTATTCAATTGCTGCTTACCAGCACCAAACTATGTCTGCTCTATTTTAAGGTTGGCTAAAACCAGGATTTGAAAGGGTACCCTGAACTTGCTTCTTTCAAACAAAAGTTGAAATAATTTAAACCAGTTAAACTGAAAAACAAATGTTCATGAATTAAGTACAAAGTTCTGATTTAGAGGCACAGGAGAGTTTAGTATAGATCAAAGCATTATGAAAAGTTATAAATGTGAGCTTCCATTGCTATCTAACAGTTATCTATCTAGCTAATTAGTCCCGCTTATGCTGGACAATAATTTTACAAAAGAAAAAAAAACAACCAACCAAACATTTTTAATATTTATTGTTGGATTCATTGTTGATTGAAACACGGCAGATTTCAGGAAAACTATGATAAATCTATTAGTCTAATCACTGATCAGCATAACAGTTCTATTTTAATAACAGAATTCTTCCCCTGGTTTTATTAGCAAGCTGCCTGCCATTTCTAGCACAGTGCAACATATAGACTATTAAAAATAGTTTTCTTTTAAATGTGGAATAATGTGGAAGTGATTCTGCAATCAGGAATCTATTGAGGAATCTTACTATAAAAGATTCATACAGTGTGGTGTTTAAAGAACAAGTGTCTTTCTGTCTCCAATCACAACAACACCAGTTAGAGCTTACCTATCAGTTTCTGATTCTTTTACGTCTATTCCTATCCTTACACATTGATTTCCTTTGGAAAAATACTTTTCTTTTAATTTGTTAACTGAAAGAAAAAATTTTTGCGGTGTTTATACAAGTTACATTCCACAATATAAATTTGGAAAGTAAATAAGTCGGTTTCAGATCTTAGGAAGCTTGCCATACAAGCAAGTTAAGTGCACTCATAACTGTATTTATTTATACTTATCATAAAGTACATAAAAACTGGATAATAGATTTCTTGTATTTATACTCCAGCAACAATATTCTCTGCTAGTTTTTGACGAACATGAAGAATAAATTCTTAAAATAGCACTCAAAAGCATTAAAGCTTTTTCTTATCCACAGTCAGATCTCAAGTCTTTCCTTATCACCTGTCTCTGTGGATTCGTTTTTCTTTCTCTACCATTTTAGTGTTGCTGAACACAGAGAAAAAATTTACCAGTCTTAAAAAGATAAATAAATAAAAAATTAAAAATATGATTACATAGTTACAGGAAATCATTCTAATTACCTTTGGTGTCCAGTCTCTGGACATAACATCAAGTCAAACTTTTTCAAAACAAGGCTAATATTTTTTGCTACTAACTTCACAATAACTTGAATATTCAAGAGTACAACAAACAGTTCAAGATAAAGCTTCAAGTTAATATTGAGACCAACTCCAGTGAATGCTAGACATGTTATTTCTCAACAGAAGGTAACGAATGGGAATGTTGGAGTTGAACAAAATCTCCATTGCATTATCTCCAGATTACAGCCAGCAATCTTTGCAGTCTTAAGGATTTTATTTTAGAATTGAATTTTGCATTTAAAAAAAAAAAAAAAACAAACAGAGCAGACACTGCATGTAAGACTGCACTAAATAAAGTGGGGATTTTTTTAATTTATAGCATGGAAATCTGTTGAAGATGCCGCTTACTGTAATTTTTTTGTTTCACCTTCCTAGTCGTCCTGCTTTGAATATTCACAGTAAATCACCTTGATGATTATTTTCCAATTTTATACTCTTTATAGAAGTGCCAGGTAACTACCCAAACAGCATTTTAAAGCATGGTCACTTCATTAGTAAATATTTAATCCAGTACCTCTTTTAAATGTAAGGTCAGTGTTTTATATTAAGATATCTTACCTAAGGCAACGTGTGTTTAGGGGCTGATTGCTCTTCAATCCACTTAGCAAGTACTCAATATCATCAGTGAACTCTTGATTTTCACCAAATTCCACTACATCATTGAAGTGCTTTACATGCTGAACAACAGTGTATAACTGGAAGAGACAAATATTGTGACCTAGGTAAGTTGCTCCTGGGATTAATTATAACCTTAACAAGTACAGTTTAAAAATCTATTCAGTTTTGAGTGCAAGGAAACATTAAGAGGTTAATGAAGGCCATTCAACTACTTTGATAAAAATATTATCTTTAATAGGAAAGCCAAATTTCATTTTGACACTGTTCCTTCAGTATTTAGGATTACTAATAATTCTTTATCTTAAAAATGTGTTAAGAATACTTACTTCTTTGTCTTCTTTCCTACATTTCAATGCAGTTACTATCTCTTGATAGGGCTGAGTAGGTATTGTCACAGTTTTTATCACTTTGGGAGGTGGTGCAGGAGCCTTAAAAACTCCATCATCTTTATGAATTGCCTCCTTTGAAGATAGCCTTACCTATTAATAAGAAAGTGCTAAAATGGGCAGGTGTTTTGAGCATGTAAACATACACTAAATACATCAGGAAACAGTACAGGTGTGCAATTGTCAAACTCACATTTTGGGACTATTTAGTCCTTGCCTTCCACTATTAAGAGCTACCTAAACTGTGTGATAATGTATCTACTCTAAAAAAAAAAGTTATAAATTAAATGCATTTCTAAATACAAAAACCAGTTCTATGTAGTCAGGAAAGCTCCAGTGAAATTCTGGAACTTAATAGTCCTTTAAACTAGTTCCTTAAGTTTTAGGGTAAGCAAACCGATCACATTCATCCTTTAAAAACAATTATTTGTTGACAGGGACAAGCATCTTACCCCCTTACACTAAAGATACCAGGACTAAATTGATTGCTATACCAAACCATCATTAAGTACACTGGTGTGGATTCAATCACAGCAATGAGCAATCACCGTCTCGACATAAACTGAACTAAAAACCTTTGTGCCTACTGTTCTCACCTCTAACTACTGGAGGCTACCAGACTACTGTACTCAGGGTACAGCTATCAACTGACCCCTCCAACCTGACACTACCTGCCTGTAGGTAGCAGACTACCAATATGAATTTTGTAGACAATAAAAAATTGCCACACGGAGAAATAAGAGAGGCATGACTCAAGCAGGTAGGGTATGCTCTTGTAACTTCATGGTATTCTCTTCTAACTGGCCTTATTCATACTTAGGGTGTGTTTTAGGAACAACATATTATAACACAAAATACAGCAAAACCTATTCTGAACTTATAAAAGGTAACAGAGAACTTGACGTTAGGTCTGGCATAATCACTGACACATTGCCAGACATCTCAGATAAGTATTACACGTTTTTTCTCAACCTACTTCTCTGTATTAGTTTGATGCTACTATGTAAGCTTAAATGTCAGCTTATCTTCCGATTCCTTCTTTGGCACAAATTCAGATGCAAAGACAAACTACAGAAAACAAGACATACAGGAAAAAAAACACCTAAACGCCAAGCTATAAATATAAAAGTGTCAATGCCAGTGACCATTTATTCACCCTCAGTCTCTAAATAAAACCATGTACTTAGTTTCCTTATACAGAAAAATGAGCAATTTTTTTTTTTAAGTGACTGACAAAAAGAATTAATATGCAGGCTTAGAGGATGCATTAACTGTCACTTACTCCAGGGGATATTTTGAGAGATATCCTTCTTGTGAATTGTACATTGACAGTCAAAATATAAGCCAAAACCTGCTACATTAACAGATTATTCTATCACTATCCAGCACTTCAGTATTTGCTCACTTAGGCTCCAGTGGAAAAGTGCTAATACATCACCCTGAAAAGCTGGTTCAGAGAACATACTGGAGCACTCTGATCTTATCAGTCTGTGAACACAGGAGATGCACTGAAATATCTCATCCAAGTGCTGGTTAATGGCTTCCCCTTCAAAGTAAATTCCAAGGGAGCTTGGGAAGGCCGTAAGAAAGAGTACCTGACATAAGCAGTTTGCATGCTATAGGTTTCTCACCATAAATCTATGACAAATTTATCCAGATCTTCAGGTAACAAATTTCTACTGAAATTAAAAGAGGCAGAAATCACCACTGAACATTTGGATCAAGGCTCATGTACCTTTTAACTCTAATATTACCATATATATGTAAAGCAAGGTTTAAAAAAGTGACAGAAGTAACTTCAGATGCGCACTACAAAATGAGGAGCAGAACTCCCCTAACTGGTTTGTTCAGCCAAAGCTCTGCCATATTCCTGAATTAATATTTTGATGGTTCCAGTTACACAGAAGAAGTTTGACAGAAGACAAAATGCTGAATAGAAATTATCTGGACATTTTCCTAGCCTGAAGAGGATATATTCAAAGTCTCTCTGAGAAGACTCGGACAAAATCTGCTTTTAAGTTGGCTATCAGAGAACTTCATAAAAATCACTATCAATACAGATTCAGTAAGCAACAAAAGCTTCAGTTCAAATGCACATAATTTGAGAAAGGGGTTTAGGAGAAAGCCAGGACGGAAATTTCTGCTCTCTCCTCAAACACTAGTGGTAATGGTTATTTTAAAATGAGGCATCTGCATTCTCCAGGCAGGAGAAGGAAAGGAAGGCTGCTCAGAACGCTGGCAGGATGTAACCAAAACCAATCATAAGTAAAAGAGGAGCTAGTATCAGAACACACACACATGTGGAATTAAAAGAAAAAAAAAAAAGAAAACAAAAAGAGAAAAAAAAAGTTAAAACTGAAGTGGGTGACAACAGCAAAAGCTGAAGACTCATCCCTGCAAAAATATCTACTTTCCAACTGTCGTCAGGCAAGCATTGAAAGCAAGGCACCAAATGAAATTAAGATTACTGACAATGTACAATGCTCTCTTAACACAATCGGTAGCAGCCTTTACACATATATAAGCCCAAGACCCTGGATTCTCAGGGTCCCAGAAGAATTAAAAAACAATCACCTTAAGCCTCAGAACAATCACTGACTTTCAAACAAACAAGCTTCTTTCAGAACTCTTCACCTCTTGTCTACTTTTTGTAGACATGCTTGTATCTGCTATGGTTATATTAATATTTCTGGCTGTACACAGTAAATTTTGTTTCTTTCATAGTGTCTAAAGACTCAAGTCAGGAATTCACAATACTCCATTAGAAAGGAAAAGTAAATGAAATCTCTTTTTAAGTTTTTCCTTTTTGACTTGCAAGTTGCGGATTTCCATGGGTATTAGCGAGTTAATCCTAGGGGCTCTCTCAGAAGATGAAATGGAGTCCATTGTGAGAAAACTGAACTTCAGTAGATTACGAAACATAACCCAAAGTATTTTTTTTTTGTATCAGTATATTGAAATGATACGAAAGATCCCATTCTTAGGCATTTCCATGGACAATTTCTTTACCATCAAATACTCAACAGCTCATCTCACAAAGCAGACTTCATTCTGAATTACTGTGACATTACCAGATATCAAGAACTTGTGTTTCAAAATATATCAGTGAATCTTAAAAGGGGATTTACTAAACATGGAAAAAAACCCCCAACAGTCTACAGTCTACTTACTGGGACACTGGGAGTTTTCAAAACCGGTGGTGCTGGCAGAGCCTCTGATTCTGGCTGGTTCCAGTGTCTAGCATTATATACAGCTTTTGTAGGAGACTAAAAGATAAAAAAAAAAAAAAAAAGTTATTTTTAAAGCAAATCTACAAATAATCACTACGCACTTCAAAAAGTATTGTAGCAATAATGTTACCCAACAAGTAAAATGCGTTTCATTTCCCCACTTCTGTATTCCCAGCAACACAAGTTCTCTGTATCATATATATCAGAAAATCTGTAAGACTTTGAAGTACCTGATGGTTTTAAAGACACACAGACCACTCAAATGGCAAAAGACATTATGCGCACGTATTTCAAGATTTTTTTCTGTCTTTCTACTGTTTAAATTTATTCAAAGACAAAAGGTCTGCAACCTTAGCATAGACAAAACCAGACAGTTATGAGAGGGAAAGAAAACATGTAGCAAACATCATGTCAGTAGAAAATATGACCAGTTTAGAATCAAAATGCAGATTTGACATAGACTTTGATGCTTGGAGAAATAGAAAACCCTCAAATATGCCTTAATCCATATTATAAATCAAGCCTTTTTTTTTTTTTTTTCTTCCTGCTCAGAAATGTGTCAAGGCAAATCAAACTAAATCAAGATTTACAGCCCTTGAATTTCTGGGAAACACAACATAATTCTTAGAGGATGCAAGGAAAGAACTGCATTTCTAGCAGCTGAGTTTACCAATTTAATGGCATTATAATATTCCAGATTAATACAGTATTACAATTTTCACAGTTTCCCAACATGCTGTATATTGTGTAAACTGCATAACTACGTACCTCCTCACAAGCACTTGTAGCGCCATTTTAAACATGGAAAATAAACATATACATTTAAAAAAAAAAAAAAAAAGTTGGGCATTAAAAAAAAAAATCCTGTTAAATGTAAGGTATCAGCTCTTTAAAACAAATATTCGCTCAGGTACAGCCCACAGAGGGGCTATGTACAGCAAACCTAGCAGCCCCAGCTATGGATTGAATATACCATTCTGAAGCACAAGGTTTTGGCATGCCAAAAGCTAGAAAATAGATTTTCAAGAGCTTCAGTATTACAGTTAAATGTTACTGAGCTGCATCCTTCCATTCTCTACGAGATGAGAAAGCCCTGACTAACAAAACTTCAAAGAATATTACCAGAATGAAAGTCTCAGCTATGAGTTTTCACAGCCCAAAAAAACCTGTCAA